>JAMKCH010000355.1:0-76298 GCA_023653785.1 Ophioderma brevispina
ACAATTAAGAAATTTCGATCCTCGTATAATGCCCCCCCCCCCGATTTAGAAGCGATTGACGCCCCTGGTTCGGGGGTATTATTTCTAAGAACAATGGCTGTGATGGTACATGGTCTAGAGGCTTTGTCGATATCTGGCTTCAACAGTTGTTTCGAGAGGGCTCAGTTGATGAGGTGCTTGGAAAATTTGAGGCATCTCTACTTAATGTACTTGATTCCCATGCACCTCATCAACAGCATTCCTGCATTGGCAGACCCTAATCACCTTGATGTAACAAAGATATTGATGATGCTACGAGTGAACATAGAAGTTCAGAGGGAAAATCTACTAAATAGTGTCCATCTTGATGCACACATCAGACGTGACCTTGATAATTGTCCTGGCCCAACTCATACGAATGATCCAAGTAGGACAATCCCTGATAAGACTGTCCCAATGCATTAGTTTAATCCAGTCACTGTTGAAGAGGTGATTGTGTCAACTCCACAAAATGTTCCTTAGACACCATTCCATTGGCGTTAATTAAGGATAAAGTTTCAATTCTGGTTGAGCCATTAACACTGATCATTAACAAGTCCATCTCCAGTGATGTTTTCCCTGCTAAGCTCCAGGAAGCTGCCGTGACACCCATTCTAAAAAGCCTACCCTAGACAGAGAGGTGATAAAAAATTATCGCCCTGTGTCAAAAATTAGTTGTGTGTCCAAGTTCATGAAAAAATAGTGAGTGTTCAGATAAAGGATCATCTTGTTTCAAAATGAGTTTCACTCCGCTTATAATAAAATCGAAATCGCACTGAAACAGCACTTCCGCGTATCAAGACCGATATCCTCAATGCAATTCACATCAGCAAAGCAGTTCCTATTGTGCTGCTTGACCTTTCTGCAGCTTTTGATACAGTTGATCATACCAGTCTTTTGGATAGGTTACGTGATACTTACATGCATGATACTTACATGTCTTACATGCAGAACTGCTCTTTCCGGGTGCGCATCGGGGAAGCTATTTCCATGTCCTTTTTAGTGTTCCTCAGGGTTTCGTAGTCGGGCCTTTCTTTTTCATTATGTATACATACTGTATCGCATCAATCATCCGGAAGCACAATATTACTTACCACATGTATGCAAATGATGCGCAGCTCTATTTAACATTGATGCCAAGATTGATGGTGATGCCAAACATGCTCTTTGTATTGATGAAATCAGTGAGTGGATAGGCTGTAACAAGCTCAAACTGATGAAAAGACAGAATTTTTCATCGCATGTTCATCCTATCATATCAGGCACCTCAAAGACATTACCATCAGGGTCAAGACTGTGGATGTTCCCCAGGTCTCGGCAATCAGAAACCTTGGTGTTGTGTTAGATCAGACAATATCTTAGACTGAACATGTGAAGGTCATCACCAAGTCTCTCAACTTTCACCTTCGTAACATTTACCGGATCCGTCATGTCCGCCGCTTTATCACGTTCAAGAGTTGTCATCACCTCGTCCGCTCACTGTTTTTATCTCGCATTGACTATGCCAATTCACTACTGTATGGAATGTCGACCAGAGATCGGAGTAAACTACAGATATTGCAGAATAGAGCAGCCAGGCTGGTGTTCAGATCTGATAGAAGGACACCAACCACTCCACTCCTTAAAGATTAAAACGATCCATTCGCTACCGATCAGTGAGCGTGTTGTCTTTAAGCTTATGCTTGTCACCTACAATTTCCGGACGATTGCTATCATACCTGTCCGAATACCTCTCTTTGTATATTCCTGGCAAGCCAGGCTTGCGGTCTGAAGATGACAAGACGCTCCTCACTGTTCCTCGTACAAAAAGGTCCGTGGGTGGCAGGGCTTTCAGCAATGCGGCCCCTTGCCTTTGAAACTCTTTGCAAATCTCTGTTCGCCACTCCAGGTCCATTATTACTTTTAAGAAAACTCTAAAATTTCAGCTATTTCCTAAAAGTTCAGCATGTCTTTAAATTGGTATACATTGCCTCACATGAATTTTCTTATTATATTGTACTGCTGTTTCCTATACTATTAAGTGTTTATCAGCCGGTTCATCACTCTATCATATCATTAAGTTTTAGGCTAAATAGTAATTCCTTTTTACTTGTAAAGCGCTTTGACCTTAATTTGATATGATTGGCGTTTATCAAAATGTTGTATTGTTTCATTACTTCATTTGGCCAGCACACCTTTTCACAAGGAATGCTCGGGACAGGTTTGTCATTTCAGTGACTGGGGTGGTAGACGTTTTACCAAAGAAAGTCACAAAGTATTCAGCTTTTTCATCGGTTGAGATGTATGTGGAGTTAATTATAACTAGGAATCTCAGACTTGCCACCTTTGCCAATCATACTGGGAGCAGGCCACCAGCATGACTTGGATCCAGTCTGGAGCTCATTAGTCATCTTATCTACTCTCATTTTGTGAGTGGAAACAGGTTTCCTGGAAACAGATATGTACTCGTTTCTATAGCCTTGTTAAGGCGAGCTTCAGGTGCTCCAAGATATTTCCATCGTCTCCAGGCACTACGGGTTTTTAGGTGTCATGTGCTATGCGTGCACTTGTACGCAATGTGTGGGAATGTTTTGTTCGATTGATACATGAACAACAGAATTCCACATTCCAAATACAAATACATGCCTCGCGCGTGACATCTGAGCCCCCTACCCTTGTTATTCTTCAGAGCCATGTCGCAACCTTCGTTCCACGGGGGGAAGTGACATTACATCGTCGCAGCGTTGAGAAAACAGTATAATAACGCCAATCATGCGTAAAGCAATGGATTTACGGTGCTTAGTCTTTCATATACCATGCACCACAACCCTTAAAACAACAGAATTTAGCCAATCCGCAAACTTAACTTTACAAAACGGACCGTCAAAATGACAAAGCGGACCTTCAACATCTTAAAGCGGACCTTTGTCATTTTTGGGGGGGTGCGTCGCACCCCAAAAAAAAAAAAAAAAAAAACCCCCCCCCCCCCCTCCCCCGGCTACGGCCCTGGATGTTAGCTTTGGTTTTGGTAATGACATAGTCATTTCAAGTTTGTCATACCAAGTAATTACCCTTATCTTTTACTTTGGAGGACACTGGACAAGTGATAACAGTATGGAAACGCTCTTAGTTTGGATGGTGAATATCAAGCTTTTTTCTGTAAGCTGTATTCGCTGACGTAGAGCACGTTAGAATAAGACCGTTGCCAGGTCAACTGGCTCACGATAACTTTGGTTCAACCACTGATCACATTGATCACAACACAAATCCTATGGCAAATTATAATTCGGAACAGGTGTATGAGCCAAGGCTTGAACCAGTAACCAATGGATACTAACGTGCACTACATCAACGAATTCTCTGACCAAAGGCAACGCATTCTTATAATAAACCAGGCATCCAACCCATCCGCTGTTGTAATCCTTATGTATGTTAGTGAAAAAAATGATTGAAATAGCATGAACCATTAAAAAAGATATCATCGCTGTAATGGATAATAAATTCACGCGCGCTTTCTTCAATTGATAAAGGTTTACATGACAGCATAAAGAGTGATACGAATTTGAAGGTGCCACTTTCAAATTTTTTTATTTTTAGTTATTGATATGCTTACTTTTCCGTATTCAATTCTGTAAAATATTTCTTATATAATTATGAGCAGATTGGGAGAAGCAGAAAACCGTCTGGTGGTCTCCCCTGTCAGCACCAGCTCACCAGTGATGCCGATCTCTACACCACCAAACACTGTTCTTCCATAACATCATTTCCCAAGTATTTCCATATCATGACTAGAGGCCAGCGCCGGCCTTTTTTAAGGTCTGCCTTGACTATGGCTTCATTGAATGTGGAGGGTTTTTTAATTGCAAAAAGTAACATCATTGCTGACATGCCCTTTGTCTGCAAGAAACCCACATAGGAACTGATAGTCATCGCCCAACCATACCAAGAATGGTCCTTGCCAGCGAAAGACCACATCGGCATCGGTAGGCACCATTATAGAAGCAACCTCAATGTCTGCTGACAACAACATCCAATTCCTCACTATTGAGCTCAGCTCTGCCATGGTTACATCAGTCTACAAGCCTCCATCAGTAGATTTCAAGCACCCTCAATTCAATCCCAGGCAGGAATCCACCAAACATCATTCTTATTGGCCGATACTGCAACAGCCTAGCCTACCCACATGGGCCTACAATGAAACCAATAAAGACGGACAAGCTGTCGCAGAATGGTTAGACAGTCAACATCTACGTCTCCTTCACGACCCTATAGTGTCCGTTGGAAGAGAGGTTACAACCCTGATCTAGCTATTGTTAGCAAAAACATCTCTAACCTGTGTAGCAAGATTGTTCTGGATCCTGCTCCAACTCAACATCGACCAATCGGTATCCAGTCAAAGCTGCAGTAAGATCAAACAAAGTGCCTTTTAAGCGGCACTTTAACTACAGGAAGCAGACTGGCAAGGATTCACTGATGAACTGGATCAGAAGAGGATTGCTCCAAATCCCCATAACTATGACAAATTTTGCCCAACTAGTGAACAAGACTGCCCGGAGATTCATACCCAGAGGCTGTCGGACGGAATACATACCAGGCGTTTCCAATGATAGTGCTAACGAATATCAAGAGTATAACTACTACCTCAAACAACTGCTAAAGGTGAGGAAGTGTCGAAGAAGATCTCCCAGGAAAAGATCGAAACCTGGCATAACTTAATTGAATCCACCGATATGACCCATAACAGCAAGAAAGCATGGTCCACCGTCCAAAAAGCTTCGAGGGGATCCAACCAAGTTGCCCACCAACTGTTTTTAAATGACAAGTTCAGCAAGAAGCCAAAGAAGATCAAACTGGACCGTAAGAGGTATAGTGGCGACCCTGGTTTCACTCGCCCGCCCTTCAACATGGACGAACTGGAAACCGGTATTGCTAAACTTCAACCAGGAAAAGCAGTAGGCTTGGACAACATCTCAACTGAGCAGGTGAAAAGTGAAAAATTTTGGTCCACAGTAGCAAAGGAGTGGCTTCTTGAGCTCTACAATTTCTGCCTTATTTCCCACAGGTTCCCAAAGATCTGGAGGAAAGCACATGTTATGGCACTCCTAAAGCCTGGGAAAGATCCATTTAATCCCAAGAGCTGTAGACCAATATCACTCCTCAGCCGTACCAACATGACCAACAATCTCTTTGAACGTCTCTTGCTCAACCGTATCACACCTGTAATAGATGAACACCTCATACCAGAACAAGCAGGTTTCCGGCCAGGCAAATCAACAACAAGCCAAGTACTCAACCTAACTAAGCACATACAGGATGGTTTCGAGAAGGGTTTGGTAACCAGTGTCGTGTTCGTCGATTTATCAGCAGCTTATGACACTGTTAATCACAGATGCTTAGTCCATAAGATTTTGGAACTCACCAAGGACATCCGCTTGACTGAGCTCATCAAAGGATTGCTTGCAAGCAGGGTGTTCTTTGTTCAGCTAGGAGCAAAGAAGAGTCGATGGCGTAGGCTCAAGAATGGACTACCCCAAGGGAACGTGCTCCCACCACTCCTGTTCAACATATATATCAACGACCAACCTAACCTGTCGTTTTATCTATGCAGACGATCTTGGAATTAGTACACAAGATGCAGACTTCACAGTTGTCGAAGAGAGACTCTCCAAAGCTTTGGATGAACTCGCTCCGTATTATGAGGAAACCACCTACGTGCAAATCCATCCAAGACACAGGTGTGTGCTTTCCATCTACGCAACCGTGAATGGTGAAGCCAAACGTTAGGCTAAAGTAACCTGGCCTGGAATACCCCTGGAGCACTGTGACAATCCTGTCTATGGATCGCACTCTCTCCTATAACATGTATAAGGCCCACATTAAGAAGACGAAGAGTAAAGTATGTTCACGCAATAACATCTTGAACAAACTCACTGACACAAGATGGGGTGTTCGCCCAAATACCTTAAGACCGACGGCACTTGCCCTGTGCTACTCATGTACAAAGTATATCTGCCTAGTATGGGAACGATCAACCCATGCCAAGAAGCTTGATCCAGCGTTAAATGCCTCCTGCCGGCTTATCACAGAATGTCTTCGAACAACTCCAACGGATAACTTACACATCCTAGCAGGAATTGCTCCACCAGACATCCATTGTAGTGTAGCGAGTATGCAAGAGTGTAGCTGGCGAAGTATCTAATGTGAAGCACCATATGTCCGGAAAGAGACCAGCTGCTAACCGCCTTAAAATCCAAAGAGAGTTTCTTAAGAAAAGTTCAACCCCTTGATACAGTCTCTAAGGAGTAAAGATAGTCGCCTTGTGGAAAGAAAGACTTGCTATCAACCAAGTAACATATATTGGTATTGAACCTGGTGAGCATCTTACACCTGGAGCTGACACCTCATGGGCTGAATGGCGATTTCTCAACCGATTGAGAACCAAGGTTTCCATGCAGAAGTGGCTCCACCTGTAAGCAGATCAGGACACTACCTGTGGTTGTAGAACAGCACCACAAACAATGGAACATCTCTTGGTCTGCCCACTGTTGGAGCAACAATGCGCGGACAAGGACCTTGCGGAATTCAGTGAAGCGGCCAGACGTTGTACCCATCTCTGGCTGGATCATTATTTGAGAACTACTGTGTTTGGATACGATAATAAGAAGAAGATGATGAACTCCCCAACAGAGCTATTTCAGCCGATGAAATAATGTGCGCCTTCTTCAATCAACTGCTTCATGACACCTTATAATTACCATGGTACATCGCTAAATGGATACATATGTTTTAGACTGTTTTGGAATCTTCCCGTTTTGGTATTGTAGCACTGAGATCAATGAATTAAAGCGAGTGTAATTGAATTGAATAGAAAGGCGCATATCAAACAGCTTGTAACGCGTGCACAGAGGCACTGTGACCCAATAGATAAAGTGTCTCATTACGTATCAAGGGATTCCGTCTTCAAATTCTGGAAGTGTAGTTTTTTGTTTTCATTCTTTTTATTGTTAATTGATGTATTTATTCTCTCGTTTATCTTTCTATTCTTTTAATTAATTTTCAATCATATTTCCGAATACTGCTTAAAAGAATTAGATTTTACAAATCAAACGCTTTCACAAAAGCCTAAATGCATAGATCTCAAAACTAAATGTATAGATCCTATACCTAAATGTATGGATCCTTAACCTAAACGTGTAGATCCTAAACCTAAACGTATAGATCCTTAACCTAAACATAATGATCCTAAACCTACATGACAGATCCTGAACATAAATGTATCGATCATAAACCTAATTGTATATATCATAGATATAAAATGTATATATATTGAGATAAAATTCCTCTCATTCACTGTTATACATGTATTAATTGAAAAAGAAATCGTTTGCGCCGTATGTTATATACCTCACTTGCCGTGTAGGATTTTTTTGTTTAAAAAGGTTATACGTCACTTAACGTTTGAATTTATTCAATATTGCAGGGAATTTTCTATAAATAGGTTGTGAAAGAAGATTGCCAAAACTCGGAACATTTCAGAACTAGAACTCTTGCAAATTTTCCGATATTGAACCAGGGTCATTTTGATATTCAGTCTAATCCTCTCTTAACTGAGCTATTTCGGCTGTTAAAAATTCCGTTTTCTTCACTTAAAGAGTGTTTACATTACAGCTCATAGTTATCTCGTAAAAATAAAGGTGGTATTAAAGATTGAATTACAGACATTAACAAATGAGGAAAAAGCAACAAACCTGGTAATAAAGATTGAATTAAAGACGTTAATAAATGGGGGGAGGGAAATAAGCAAATCAGAAGACTAAAAGGTACAAAAGAGAAGATAAACGTATTTCGGGAAAATGAGAGAAAAACAATTAGTTTAGTGGGTAGAAGGGGGTCTCGTGCACCCCCTGAAATAAATTTCTAATCGATGTCTCTATATCAGAAAAAGCGCGTAGAAAACGATTAGCTATGTTTAAAAATTCAAAAATTGTCCCCTCTACCATTTTTATGTAAATTTATGCAAATTAGGATCGATTATCCAGAAAAACCATCTCTCAACAACATAGAAAACACAAAATGTTTTCCTGAGCCAATGTGAACGCTTGTCGATCAGATTTGATTATTATCTTGCTTCGGATCCCAAGAGGCAGCCCACATGGCCGCTCCAACCATCGTTAAACATAAAACACGAGGTTTATAACCTGTAATTATTTCATTGTATAGTAAACCAAAAATTAATATAAATTATACATGTAAGTAAGGCGAGCATGTCTTTGACCACAAGAATCTCATATCGATTTGTTTGTATGATATGCATTCTTACAATTCAATGCAAAGGGACCCACTTTCTCCCCATCAAAAATCTTTTGACCCCAGAAAAATTGCCTTATAACTGGTTATGTCATCTCACAATATATAACAAAGTCTAAAATAAAGTATGAGATATATGTGTTGGACCAGTATAAACCACGGTGGCAATTTTTTTGTTAAAAATTTAAGATGGCGGTCAATATGGCACATTCATAAAAATTTAAATCATTGAAATTACCACATTTTTGTCGTAAATATGATAATGAGCACTTGAAATAATGCATAGCAAGTGCAAATTAAATTATGTATTCTAATATCAATAGAAACTCATAATTGCTATTTTTTCAGTTAGCGTATTTCTTAAACTCAAGATGTCGGCTAATTAAAGCCGCTTTCAAGAGTTTTTTGAACTAAGTGAATATTAGCCGCCATCTTGATTTTCAAATAAGTCAACCAAACAAAAATCCAGCTTTGAGTTTTAAAAAAAAAATCAAAAAAAAATTAATTGCTCAAACGCACATTTATCTTGCCATACTTTAATTCACATTTCAATTCACAGTTTCACCTCATTTGTGGACAATATAAGTAATTCATAAGTTTTAAAAACACATTTTGGGAAGGCGGACAAATTGGCCGCCATATTGAATGTTAAATTACGTTCGAAGTAAAAAGGCAGATATAGTTTCTAATATAAATAGTCGAAGACCGATATATTCCTTTAAGTTATTTTCCATTTTATGACTATACGACTAAATAATATAGGCAATTAGCAGCATTTTTTATTACTTTGTATATCTTGTGAGGCGGCCATGTTTTTGGCTACCATCTTGGATCCGAAGCCAGACAACAATTAACTATGCATGCAAGCGGTCATAATGGCTTCTATACTAACACTTTCTGTTTCTTGTTGTTGAGTCGGTGAAAAAACTATATTTTTCTGTAATGGCGATCCTATTTGAATAAATTACTAAAAATTGGCACTTGGGACAATTTTTGATTTTTTTTAACATACTAATCTTTCAACGCATTTTTTTTCTGATAGAGAGACATTGATTAGAAATTTTTCAGGGGTGCACGAGACCCCCTTCACCCCTAAACTAAATTGTATGCAACACGAAGAGTGCTAGCCAAAATAAACTGCCGAAACCCGGTGATACTCGTGCGAGTTCGCCGGTTTCGAACTGAACAGGAATTTTAGTATCACCAACTGAGCTATTTCGGCTGTTGAATTGGCGAGTGCTTTCTTTAATTTAACGAGTTTTACAAAGATTTCGCTAAAATGGAAATGCACTGATGAGCACTGGTGGCCCAACTGATCAGGCATCTAACTTTCAAATCTTCTTTATTTATTTTATTTTATTCGCCTCATTCAATTATAGAAATACTCTAATTGATAGATCCGGAGATTAACCAATGAAAATGTTAATTGAAAAGGATTTTTGTTTGTTGATTTGTTCTGTTTTGGTTTAAGTCAACAGTCTTGGTCTCCATCAGGGTTACCTCAATGACTTTTATCAAATATGATAGCCAATCTATGAGTGAACCGACTATAAAACCGTCACCAAGAACTGGAAGTTTATGGAGTACTAATATCGTTTGGTATCGTGCCGTCTAAGTATTTGCCATTGTGCTTCACGACTTAAGGGAGATCATACACGGATGATTACGATTTATTTCTCCCGTTGAACACGGGGACACATAATTACATGATATGTACTCAAATGGTTTGTAACACAAATACCTTATTCAGACATTTCGTATAATTTTACCCATTGAGTTTTTCATTTTTTATATCATCAATGTAATTGATTCTGTCTTCCTAATTTCATATTCTTGTTTTCATGAAACTATTCATGCCGATCCAGCTACCTAATTATTCCTACTCCAATATACATTACACATAGAGTTACACAGCCGCATGCGGGCATGGAAACTAGAGGACAATCAATTGTGAATATATTTGTTCTTGGTGGAAAATGAGACAGCAAAAGCGACTTGTGCACGATTGAGAAGTGTGTTACACTTGACCTATATCCCGATCATGCAGAATTAGGCTGATGGCAAAGCATATAGCGCGCAGCGTGAGCAAATTAAGTGCTTTTAAAAAAAAAGTTCGAATCTCTCTTAATGAGTATGATATATGGGTCTGATTGTAAGTTTTGTTCAGGGTGGGGAGGGTGGTCAGTCAATCGAACAAAGATACTCAAAGATTGTTATAACGTCAACATCGTCGTTCACGACTGACATACCTTAAAGTCAGTGGTGATCCATATGACCATCAGTGAAGTCACGTGAAAGAGCGGTGTAGGGTTATAGTCCCCCCCTCCTCCAGCTGTTGAGCTCCAAAACTTTTGACCAAAACAAGTATTTAAAGGTTTCGCGCAAGAAGGGGCCCCCATCTGCACAACTGCCATTTGTTCAAGTGCACCCACCGTCGTTGTGTTCTTATTAAGTGTTATACTTGACAAACTAATACTGGCAGCTATTGCAGAGGGTGGGGCCCCTTTTTTTCCCGAAAACCATCAATTGGGGGCTGTTCACACAGAAACTCTCATGACGACTCGGAACGATCAACGAATGGTTTGAAACTAAATCCTAAGACGAAAATTGAAATCCCATTAAGAACCACACGCCAGGGTTGTGGTGCAATGTACCTTGGGGCGGCTTAACATCCTGGTCTGGCTTTTGTAATAGCATGATATTTCATTCATGTCAAAATTTCTGGGGAAAATCCAGTTTACAAGATCTTCTTTTGATAGTTTTGGCCGTAGAGAAAATGGAATATAACCGTGATTAAATAAGTTTAAGCGCGAAGTAAAGTCAATGTCTGTAGGGCGTTGGGGCGGGGGGTGAGGGGGCGCGGTGCATGCACAAAAATGGTATCTATGTTTCATGTGGTGTGAAAGAGTTGGTTAATGCTTGAAATCTGAACTTAAACCTTCGATGAATTTCAAAATTGAATCTTTTCCATTCCAGTCTATAGGACGATCAACGTAAGTGCATCGTATATCTGCGAAACGTTGTATATGGTAGGTGGTGAACCAAAATAATAATACGACATGTTCAGAGGTAGGTCCGTTGGTCGCCCTCTTACATAATGGGGATGACAAACACATAGACTAAGTCAAAAATTTCAGAATGAGAAGAAAAGACGGAATTTGTCTGAGGGAAGGGTACGCGAATCTAACAGTCGTCTGGGTGGCCCCATTCGTCTTGTTCATGTTAATGCTACAATCACTACTAAGTACTATCCCACAGTTGAAATCACTGTAGGCGGTTTGGCAGATAGGTTGCTTGTTAATTGTTTGTTGGTTTTTGGTTTTCGTCACGGATGTGTTGTTCAATATTTGCAATTACATGAATGTTGCTTTTCATAGTTTATTAAAAAAAAATGAAATCACATTAATATATAGAATTACATTGTTTTGGCCAATGGGTTGGTAATATCGATTTCACGTTGTTGGGCGTTGGCCGTGCTGTCTCCAACGCGCGTATTGTCCACTCATAAACAGTCCAGGGCGTTTTATTACAACGATTGCTCTGTGTAAACCAACTAATCGTTACGGTCACAACTATGCATATTGACGATGGGGCAAAGGGGATATGGGGGGAGTCCAGGTCAGCGTATTAAGCAATAGGGGGGGCTTGTAAGCTTGTAGCAAAAACCCTAAATAATTGGCTAATATTACGGTTTATTCTGAATTTCCGCTTATTGACCCAGGGAGTGGTTCTGGACGGTACTCGCGGGAATTCGCGATAGTTTTCTACGGAGGGGGGTGGTTAAATGTGGTAAGGTGTTGTGGGTGTGCACTCCGTGGTAGGAGTAGTCAGACGTGGTAAATCCGTTTCGCTACCTATCTCAGTCTCTCCCCTCTGCTCTCTCACCTCTCTCTTCTCTCTCCTCGATCTCTCTCCTCCGTCTCTTCCCTCTCTCTTCTCTCGTCTCTATAACTCTCTATCAGTTCATCTATCTGTGTTTGTCTGTCCTCTGGTCGCGTGTTCTCCCCAATGTCACAACAAACAACAACCACAGACAGAGGCTGTGTAAAGCAAAACACACATAGACACATTGCAGATGGTACTCCGTGAGTACCTTGGAAATTTTTCCACAAATATTACAAACAAAATGCTCGGTAGTGTGTCTCAGGAGCGTGGGGTAAAAAAAATGCTTCAGATTTCCCAGTCATTTAGGCCACGGCTCATGTTATAAAGTTTATGGCCGAAAGAATTAAAGGTACAATCTATAACATTTAGTTTCTGATTCTATACGTTTAGGTTGTATATCTATACATTTAGAGGCTGCGGATATATACTTTTAGGTTTAGGGATCTATACGGTTAGTTAAAGATCGACCAACGTTTAGGCCTTACGATCCATATTTTAAGGTTTTAAGGGTACATAGGGGATTTACTAATATATGTGCGCCGCTAGTGCATTTAGATTTAGGATGTGAAGGGGGTGGGGGGGGCCTCTCGTGTGTGGATAGTTTTAGGGAGGATCTAATGGTGTAATGAAGTGTTTACTGTTTATACACTAGTAAGTTGGTGGGATCTATACGGAATTTAAAGGTGTTTACGTTCCATGAGCATTCATGTTTAGAATTATAGGCCAGGTGCAGAGCTCTTTTTCAAAGAGTAAATGCCACTTTTAACATGCAATTTTGTCCATGTAATCAACATGACTTGTATTGTTTTCAAAGTTTTTCGAGAATATCGATTAAAAACTACATCAAGATGTACAAATAATCTAAATATAATAACAAATAATGTCACATTCCAACGTCATCTTAAGTTTAAGTACATACTTAAAAATATTAAATTGTTTAACTTCTCAAAATGAATGTGATGAAAATTTGATGAACTGGACTTGTAAACAATAGAGATTTTAAAAAATGCCTATCTTTTTGTAGATTATGTATTTTGAAAATGTATACTTAATTTGTTTGAGATCAATCTCTCTGCCATGTGCAAGCTGATAAGGAGGTATAAACATATCACGCTCTAAGAAAAATGTGTGATTTTCTTTATTTTTTTTATTTTTTTTATTTTTTTTATTTTTTTTAGTAAAATTAAAAAAAATGCATAACCGGGTTGGGTTCTAAATGCTCTCTTACCGGGAATCTTTTGGAGAAGGCCTTTTGCTGTGTTAAGGTTTGGTTTTTTCCTTGAAGAACCTTTTAAGTTCGTCCTGCAGAATTTCCACATAAAGACGATCAAGAACTCACATTATAACGATTTTTACAGACCATGTTAAGTATCCATACAATCTAGGTATTTACCTTGAGTCTAATTGTCGTAAAAGCGAGATTCATTCATGTATGCATGCGATGTTTTAATGTTTCTTCGAACATAAGGCAAATACCTTTATGGTAAATTGACAAACCTTTACCGGCAAAGACCAACAGACCGATGGTGGTATGGGCGTGTTCGGATATGTTTTCTCTTTGTTTTTCGGTTGTGTGTTTATAGTCCCCCTGAGCCATAGTCCGGGCTCCATAGACGACAACGGATAAAGCATGAAACTAATGTTGCGTGAAGGAGTACTCTTCGCGTTGTAGGGGACTATGAGTCCGGAGGAACATTATCTCCTCTCCCTGCCAGCACCTGTATTGTCACTGGCGTGGTGGTGCTGGCATGGGTTGCCTGTACTGGCGCTGGGTAGTTCTGGTGCTGGGTTGCCAGTTGCTATAACATACCATGCCGCTGTGGTGTGTAGTTCTGGGTACGGGTTGACTGGTGCTGCTCGTGCGTGTTTGTTTTTTAATGTGTTAACTCTATTATTTTTGCTCCTGTTTTATTACCTGATGCTGTTTGTTGTGCTTTAATAATATCTCCCTGCCCTTACCACCTAAGCAACACACGGGTTGGAATTGGTCACGGGCGATAAAAACAGTCTCCCGCGGTCGTGGCCAATCTCCAATGCCGGGGGCGGGTTCGTCTAGCAATACACGGACACGGTGCATTAGACAATACTGGCCAGGTGGTCCCTCAGGCGTGTAATTATGGGACTTATTTTTTTCCCCTCAACAAACCACCATGGTTAGAATATAATTTTGATTTTTTTGGATTAGTCCCGATATGACGGTTTTCCCCCCTCCATTTTTGTCGGTTATTTGTGAAAAACCACAAAAAAGATGAAAGACACATACGGAAGATGCGATAACTGTGTTTGCCGAGAGCTTGAATAATTTGTATTACAACAACACCACATATAAGCGACGAGGACCTCTCGCTTCATAGTAAAAGATAACCGATTGTTAAAGAAAGAAGACCGGGATTCCTTAATTCTCATCAAATCCCGTTTAAAATGGTTATAAATTGTTGGCAATTTGGGGCAAATTTGGGTCGCTATTGTAACAATAATGAATGGTTACCGTTGACAGATACTCTCAAACACGCCTCTACTTTGACCTCTTTTGTCTCTAAAAAGAGTTGGTAAACGGGTTGAATCGGGGTGCTAACTTTCACCTTTGAAACCATGCAGTGGTAACTGGGAAGAAACGAGTAAGATGGTCGTTTAATATAATGCTTTTTGCTAATGATCGCGTACTCGTGAGAGTGTAAACATACATCCTCGAGGACAGGCAATTAGTGAGATACGGAAAAAGACCAACATGAACTCATGTTGTCTGCTAAGTTTTTGTATTTTTCTTGATTTTAGGCGTGTAAAGTACGTCCACAAGCAGAGCGGGGACGTGAGCTTCAGCATAATGTAAATGTTATTTAAATGAATTTTGGTTCGGTATCGCAAAAGTAGGAACGTAAAATGGATGTTGGTTTTGAAGTAAAAGTCAACGTTATCACAGCACTTTCTGATGTTTTGTAAATCTTTGGTAATTTCAGGATGAGTAAACACTTGGCAACTGTAACATTCCCCATTTGGGTTCCATGCCTATGGCGAGTTTTGCCGTATCTAGCCCGCACTCCGCTCTACCGCGTCGTATCTTTACTTGGAAAGCTTCAGCTGATCCTTGCACTGAGCCGATGATCCGAGTTAAGGCACTTTACTCGGTCAGTCAGTAACGCGCGCTTCTCGCGTTCATAACTTACCTTGACACCTCGGCGTGCCCTTTTCTGGCCTGCGCCTCTAGTTGGGTAGTACGACACCAACCCTACCATACCGCTTTTTTGAAAGATGAGATTGATACTATAAGCTCAACCTAGACATCGCTAAGCACCTGATATTAGAAATGAAACCAAAATCCGCCAAAAGCCTCGCATATCTGACTCTCAATCAAATGTATATAACGATTGAAAGTGAGTCTAAAAGACGATAGCGCGAAAACATTTTAAGAATTAAAGGTCGTGTCCCAAAAGGCCGTGATTAGCAGCTCAAAAGATGGTGTAGCTATTGAAAGAGTTAACACCATCAGATATGTGTTGTCTTATTAGTGAGGTTTAAAGAACCAAAAAAATTGTGATAAATGGAGGATAAAAAGAGGTAGGAATTTTGTGGCTTTAACCACTTAAAAAGACCCCGTTTGGAAAGTGGGATGGGGGGAATATCGGAGCGGCCCCTAGCTTTGTGGGGTGTATTATAATTTTCCCCCAGTTAGAAAAGACTGATGGTGAAAAAACCTGTCCAAGAAGTTAAATCAGGGACGACTTTCGATGCCTGAAGGCGGCTTTAGATTTTGAACAGAAAAACAAACTACACAAACATAAAATAATATACTTTATTGAAAATATGGAAGGAATCAAAAGCTTACAAAGTCACAGTGATAGTGGCGATAAAAGGACCGAGTTTGGCTGGATTTTGAAGAATATGCCATTTTTAAGGAAAACTGAAGGCAAGATTTTATAATAAACGAGAGGCCTCATAGTGTTTGTTGTTAAACCAACAGTTTGATCACTCAACGGTTACGGCTTATAATCCACTGAACATGACGAATCCAAATTAATTCCCCACTTATATCAAGTGCACTGTTCCACTAACATGACTAATGCACTATTTTTATCGTCTTGTAATCCTTTTGGCAATTAGGCGATATACAATCAAGTCCATTATTTATTCCACGAACATAATCAAGTGCACTGTTTCCACTAACATAATATGCACGTTCCACTAACATAACTATTGCCACTCATTCACTACATATCAACTGCACTGGTTTTCCCGAACATACTAATGCACTATTAGTGCACTGTTTCCACTAAAACATGACGAATGCTCTATTCCACTAACAATCAAAGGCCAATGTTCCACTAAACGTGACCTAATTGCATATATCATTCCACTAGCTGTGACAAATGCACTATTCTATACTTACATGACTAATACACTTTTCCCACTTATTTCCCTATGCCTCTAGAAAAGGATTCAAAAACCAGTATACTCAGGTGCGGAGCCAGGAATTTGAAAAACGTCCAAATTACCGGTGGGTGGGGGGCTGAAGGCTAAACTTGTCCAAAATGGGTAGAATTTGCAAGATTTTGCAGAATTACCTGGGAGGCGCGCGCTCCCTCTGCCCCCTCCCTAAAAATCCGCGCCTATACTAGTGCATTTCCATCCGGGCATGACCTTTGACCTGTGTGTGACCTTTGACCTATGTGTGTAAATCATTGGGACCTTAGATTTTGTTTCTGTGCTGGGAGGTCAGGCTGTCCCTTTTGGGACCAAATTTGGTAGTCATAGGACTTTTCTACGCAATTGACCTCTAGATCACCTTTTGGGTCCTCTCCTAAAATCCTGCATACAAAGGTCAGACTATCCTTCCCTATACTTCATGCCAAATATCGCCCCAAATGGTCAAACATAACCAACCGCATAAGCGGACAACATTTTTTAAGTGAGTAATAGATAGAACAATAATGTTGGTTACACAACCGCAGGTCAAAGTCGAATTGATGTTCTTACTGGGTTGTATACTTTCAAACTTAAAAGTAGGCTACTCATGTTAAATTGTTTTAATATATTAACCACTTCAATTAAATTTGTTTGGTATCATTAATGGTCAAGGGTGAACGGTCAACGCAATGCGTTTAGGTTTTTTTTGGTGTATGTTGACCTCTGAAATTTTGCATTATTTTAGTGGAAATCCACACTTTGTTTGGAAGAATAAATTAATAATTAACAATGTTTAAGGACTTAAAACGAATAAAATTCAATTTTGAATTACCGTGAACAGGCTCATACATGTTACCATATAGCTGTCAATTAATTTTTCAGTTATATAAAGCACATCCCTTTATTTTTCCATACTTGAATATTTCCATAGGGTTCGGTCAGTCCACTAGGACACACACTCTTACAGTCTTGCTTTAAAAAATGCTTTCCAATTAAACCACCATAAGTATTTTCATTTAATTCAGGATTGACATTGTGTTTTCTTCCCCTCTGTTCTGAGCAGATCGCAAGGATCGAATTTAGTAAGTTCTTCCTACATTAGGTGAGGCATGGCGAATCCCACAGATGGCAGTTTTTTACAAGACGCAACCTCTTCATGCCATGGAAACTTTTCAAGAGGGCGTCGTATAGGTATCCAAGCAAGGAAAACTTATACACGAGGTACGGGTCGGTAACTTGAAAAATTCTATCTAGCACTTAGCTATGCTAATGCAGAACTGGTAATGTAGTGCGCCTTGATCTTTATAGAGTTTGAGATTTGGGTTAGTTGAATTCAATTTTAAAATGCTAATTTCGAAGTTTCATAAGTTATTTTTTTTTCAATATAAATGGGCGTTTTGTGGGTACAACAGCCCCGAGTGGCACTGACAGAGGGCTCTTGAAGACCCCTCCTTTCGCCAGGCCTCACTAGCAGTTCCCATGTCCCAACCATTCACCTACGATCAGATCACCGAAGCAATTAAAGTTCTCAAGAATGGAAAGCTCCTGGCCATGACAACATCCCATACAAGAAATTCTTGAAGAATATGGCACCCGGAGCTGTGCGATGGCTCCAACCCCCCTTTTCTACTTGCAAAATGGGAAAATCAACTATTCCCTCCAGATTGAAGACTTCAAAAGGTCATTTCAATCCTGAAGCCTAAGATACCAGCAAATGAAGACCCCAAGATTTACAGACCATCTCGCTACTATCTCACCTCTATAAGCTGCTTGAGCAACTGGGGGGATACTCGGCAGATCAATGATACTGTCGAGGCAATTTAAACTAACCTTCCCCCCGCACCCAAGCTGGATTTTCGAAATGTAAATCAACAAACTGACCAGATTAGCAATACTATTTAATGACATCGAGACAGCCTTCCAGAAGATGCAGAAGTTTGGAGCAGTCTTCATTGACCTAACTGCTGCTGCGTACGATACATTCTGGCACCGAGGCCTCCTACCTCAGCTTACTCAAATCTTTCCCCTTCACCCTTAATGGTCAACTTGTCAGTTCACTTTATGCTGCTCATCCAAGACAGATCTTTCGTCCTGGAGACATCAAATGGGCAACGCAGTAGTAGGCGCAAAACTTCGGAATGGGTGTGCTCCCACAAGGTTTTCCTGTCCTGGCACCGGAGGACCCAGTCTCTCAAAAACATCTACGTCTCATATATGCCAAAGGGATTGTTCGCCAGTACTCCTACGCAGACGACACGGCACTTGGAATAGCTGCTGACTCCTTTGAGTCCTTAGGGACAGTTGCGCAAGAAAGACCTAATCACTGTAAAAAGCCATTCTTCATCCAACCGATGGCACTTGAAACTTCAGCAAACCAAGACCGTCCAGCTCTGTTTTCCACCTGCAATAATCGCTGCGCCAAAAAGATAACTCAACATCACTCTAGATGAAGATACACTGTCACACGACCAACCACCGACGTACTCTTGGCGTCACAATGTGACCGCAGCCTTACTTTCAATCAACACACCACAGGCAGTCCCGCTGCCAAGACGCAGTCGCGTGTCAATTTCCTCAGAAGGCTCGCAGGAACGGGATGGGGTGCATCCTTTTGACACCTTTACCTCACATACATCAACTGTTGCCTTGGCATACCTCCACGGGGCTGAATACGCTGCACCAGGATGGAGTCACAGCGTACAATCACACAAGAATTGATGTCATTCTGAATGCTGCAATGAGACTTGTTATTGTTTTGCCGATTGCCTTTTGGCCAACGCCTGTAGAATATACCTCCCAATTCTGTCTGTCATAGCTCCTGCAAATCTTAGGAGGAACCTTCATACGATCAATCTCGCCAAGAAATGTTGAATGAACTGGTAGTCTAATTCCCACCACCACACCCGTTGAGGATCAGAGAATTCCACGGAATCCACTTTGGCTACCCAATCCATACAACTGCAGTCACAGTTCACCTAATCGATCATCTGGATAATGACAGATGGTTTTGAGCAATGGTCAATCCTCTACTTTGAACCTCTAACATTTTGTGGACAGCCCATCCCAAGCAAGCCCAAAGGTTTGTGACCTTGATAGAAAGCATGGGTCAACCTCAAAGACTCAGAACTGGCATTTGGTCCGTACAAAGAACTTCCGTCACAAGATCGGAGTAGAACCACCACCAAACTGCGATGTGGAGAGCCACAAACCAATTTAGCGCCACAGCATAGAGGACTGTGATGTTTTACAAGTCCCAAGAGGAACTTTCCAGCCTGATCAACCTGGAGTGATGAAACTAATCGAGCTGTTAAGACGGATCTTCCACTGTGATTGTGGACTTGTCACGACCGAACGAGCAGTTCCCCAATACACCCCCGCCCCCCCCACCACCACCACCACCCATCACCATTGAAGCATAATTTGTTTTTAAGGTTCCTATTTGGGGCAAGTTTTATCACTCAGAATCTGAAACAATCATCCCATTTTTTCAATTTTTTAAAGCCTGCAAAATATCTCAAAATTTCAGTTCCTAAGACCTCTACTTTGAGAGACAAAAATAGTTTCCCAAGGGCCCAAGTTCGGAATCGACACAACCCTAACCTGGAGAAAATAATTGCCCTCGCCCCCGCCACCCCCTCCCCACCCCGTTATACACTATTCCCCAACAGACAGTCAACACTGTAACGTTTTTACAGGAAGCAATATGGAAACCAAACCAAATAATAAAAAAAATATGATTATGACTGGTTTCCCGCCATCTAATTTTTTGTTTCCATCTATTTTCATCATCCATCTCTGCATCCATCTATTCATCATCCCTCTCTGCATCCATCTTTATTTCATCTTCCATCGCTGCATCCATCTATTTCCCTGATCCCATCTCATCTCATCCCATCTGTCACTCATCGATCCATCTATCCGGGGTCCACTTGATAATTATTCCGAGGTTCATTACTACTTACTTTTACTACTACTACCAATGTTCGTTATATCCCCCGAAGGTTCGTTTTTTTTTTTTTTAAAAATATTTAGTTTATTCTTCGCTTTTTTTTTTTCTTTTGCCTTTCGGAATCCTTAAAAAAGCTTTCCGCTATTTTTCCGAAACTTGAAAAAGGATGGGCTATTTTTCCTTCCCGGAATTTTAAAAAAGGGTTCGCTATTTCCGAATCTTTAAAAGGGCTCGCTATTCCGAAATTTCTCAAAAAGGTTCGTTATATTTTTCCGAATATTAGAAAGGTTTTTTTTTTTCCGGATAAAGCTAAAGGGTCGCTATTCCGAAACCAGATACGATGTTCTCTATTATTTCCGAATTTTCAGAAAAGGTTTCGCTATTCTGAATTTTTAAATTTGTAAAAACATTGATTTGAAGCAGACAGTTTATGATAAGATCAAGTTTTAGTTTTCGACGAAGGGTTCGGGTTAAGGGTTTAGAGTTAGAGTTAGGATAGAGTTAGGGTTGTGGTTAGGGTTTAAGGTTAAGGCTTGAGGTTAAGGTTGCCAACAATTTGATTGGTGTCATCACCACCAAAACCAGAGCACGCTTAGTTTGGTGTGACAATCATTTTGTTTGTTATTTTTCAGTTTTTTCTAATGTGAAAATAAAAAACAAATACCGTCATAAATAGTGGTGATTATTTCGTGGCAATCACTGGCTTCAAAGTATTCATGTATTCATTCATGTTCATAGCTTATCCACTGTGGAAAAACAAATTAAAGAATAAGTTAACCAACCCCTTTTGAAAATCGGAATAACGAACACGGTATTTGATTTCGGAATACCGAAACCTTTTCAATATTTCGGAAACCCTCTTTGAAATTCGGAATTGCAAACCTTGTTTTTTTATAATATCGGAATTAGCGAACCCCTTTTTTAAATTAAATTCGGAAATGCCTAACCATTTTAAAAGATTCGGAAAAAGCGAACCTTTTTAAGATTCGGGTATAGCGAACCTTCGGAATTTTCAACTAACTTTCGAATAACGAACCTTCGGAATATCCGAGAATTACCCCATCTATCCATACCATCTGAGCTTGCCTGTTCCATCATTCGTCAATCCAATAAAACCAACCGCCCGCCTACTACATTACCTACAACCCCACACATTTCCCTCCCTCAACTCACCAACCAACCATCCTCTTCCATACACGCATGCATCAATCCAATCATCCACATATCCATCCAATCATCACCATCTACAATGTATGCAAGACCTTTGTTTGTGAGACCTTTGTTTTTTTTTTGAGACCTTTTCAATATTTGAACCCTTTTTTGACAGTGAATTGCCCCCGCCCATACTCTGGCGCACGAAAGGAATCGAACAGGTGTTGTCCAGAGACGTCCCCAAGAATTTTCACGGCCCGGTAACCTTTGAAGTAGTGCAATCAAAGATGAATGACACTCAACACTATTTTACTACCTACCTTCAACTTTTTTTTTGCCACACTTTGGGGGGCGATCGGCAAAAAACCCGGATGGCATAGTTGTAGTTATCGTCGCACAACTGCCAACTAAACTAAAAAATCAACTTGATAATCCTGATTCCCCTGGTACCCTATCCAACCTGTGACGTGGTGAATTGATCATAATTGATCATCTCTAATCTCTAACTAAATAACCCCCCCCCCTCCTAAATCTCTAACCTACTCCTAATCATCTCTACACCCCTAATCTACATCTCTAACCGAAAACCTCTATCTCCTATCTACAACCCCTCTATCTCTAAAACTACCCAACCACCAACCCCCCCCCCATATTAATGTTATTCCGCTGATATGCTTCCTGAAATCTTCTTTCCTTTATCAACATCCATCCAACCTCATCTTAATTCATGCTTATATATATCCCTTCTTACCCTTCCTACCCTAGCAGGTACAAAAACACTGGGGCTCGACCAACCTTTAAAGCTTTACTAAGCAACAAAATCTCATGAAATTTGGTAGACCTGCTCTACTTTCATTATAATATCCAAAGTCCCCTAAGGTTTGACAATATGGTCACTTCTCATACGTGCCATTTTTTTCACCAGCTTGATTGTGAAAACAAACAGGTGTTTTCCTTTACTATCCCATTTTACATTCTGTTTTGCATAAAAAATTCATATTGTTTTCGTATAAAACGTCACCACTTTGAAATATTTCTTGTAAGAAAGAGCGTGAGGCTTCAGCAACTTCGACAATTCTCCAATGCCTAAACAAACAAGTAAACCATGAAACACGTCACCCATTCAACTTCATAACAAAAGAGTGATTTTTTTCCAATCAAGCACTAGCATATTACCTATAATTTCGATGGTAAAAAAAGACGCGAGGTGCCCAGAGACTTTAATTGACACAGGAGTTAAAATAGGGAAGTAGGACATTATATGCTCGTTCCCCCGGGGTCCTCCCCATGCAGCGGAAATTTGGACATAGCCAAAAAAGATCTTATCTCCTATTAGCACATTTGCAAAATGTCAAACCATATAGCGTGCAAGGGCGCTGCCTTAAAAAGCAACAGTCGAGTGTCCCGTCAGATGTACTATATTCAGTAGAAGCTATGTCGATCTCTGATTACTTAGGAATGTTACGTTTAAAGGGGGAAGTTGTTGGTTGATTTTGTCTAATAGTATGTGCGTATATTCTTTCTTCTTTTTGCTTATGATCATAGTTTAAACTTTAACCAGTACGTTACCGTAAAGTACAGGGTTTGGTAAAATTTATAGATATAGCATATAGCCTACTGCTTAAAAAACACTGCTGTAATCATTTCATCCCAAAAACAGTGCTTACACTGTTATCAGTTTTTAATTCCACATTGTGGAAAGCACCTTGTTTTGTTTTTGTTGGTTTTGTTCTTTGTGCATGAGACACGCACCGGCCATTTTATTTTTAAATAGAAAAGTGACACAAATCTAGTATGATTTTTATCGGAAAATTAAAAACACTTTGGTCTGTTTTATGAATGTTGATATATGCGATTCAAGTTAAAAAAAGTGCGAAAGTTCAACGGATGTCCTATGCACTTCAGCATCTTCGAACTTCGCGTGAGAACGAGAATAACGCACCGAAAAAGTGTAGGATGGGAAGATGAGAAAAAGGTGTCTATTAAGTTCACAAGACCAGACTATTTTTTAATCAGTTTTGAATAAAAATAATGAAAACCACAATTCTAGTCAAAATCATATATGACCCTTATGGTAAGATCGCTTCGTACGTGCCCACTAAACAAAAAAGGTTACACAAACTCTATTGGGGATATGTCAGCGGACAAACTCAGATTAATACCGACGCCCCCAATTTATTTCAACCAGATGGGAAAAAATGGCAAACAAAGTCGCCTTATGTAAGCCTTTATTGCGCCATTCAGCCTAACCGGATCTTTAGATTTCCTTCCTTTCATTGGAATTTGGAAACAGTTATTGGTTTGGTGCTCTAAGTTCAAATTTAAATCAGGTAAATTCATAAACAAAACATCATTTCTGTATTTGTGGTACAAAACGTGTAAAAATAGGAGGAAAAGAATTCACATCAAACTCTTAGAAACTCGGAGGTGACTGGGATGAGCATTTGAATAAGATTTCCCTCTAAATTGGCCGAGAAATTAAAATCCGTTTAATATCTAACCCAAATCGAACAAGTCCTCCCGCTTAACCATGCCAGGCGCTCTAACCACTGATCTTATACAATGGATTGGAAACCTGGGATTCGTATTGAAGCACTGATTGCAGGTAGTTAAGAGCCGGTCACTTATACTGCGTGATCAAAAAACAAGTATACACTCTTGAAAGCTGTGATATCCATGGAACGACTATTTTCATGAATGGTGTTAAAATTGATGGTTTAAAAAGATTACTATCTTCATGCATCTTTTGATACCAAATTGATGGGGTTATGGTGCATAGATGACTGCACAGGGGAAAATTACTGAAACCATGTCCATGTGATTGCGGCCAGTGTACCAAATGAAATCACTGGTTCGAATCATGTGGTTTCATCTCTTTTTACTACATATGGCTTAATTGGCGCGCAATCAATGGACAACCGGTTTCAGTAATTGTCCCTGTGCAGTCATTCAGTCCCCAAAAACCCATAAATTGGTATCAAAAAAATGCAGGGAGGATTTATTCTATCATAATTTACAATCAAGGGGGTGAAGCCCATTCAAAACCATCGTCCGTGCTGGGCGCTGACATTTTGAGTATTGCACGGAATAATTATTTAGTTTGGGTGATTGAACACTAATTATGTCAATTCGAACAAACACATCCGCCAAAAATCAGTGGTTGGAGTGGGTGCTATTGGGGGTTAAATTTTGTTCCTACCATGGCCACACAACGAATGTAAATGACACATCAGTGTCTTGTTTAAATAACCGCCTCAATGAAGACATCATTTCACCTAGCGCGCATTGCATTATGAGAAAAAGAGTATCTGAGCACAATGATCCAGGTACACTCGTATTACACCTGGGCAACCTCTTAAAAACATACATTAATTTGTATCACTACCGATTAAGCGGGGTTTGATATGCAAAGCGGCACCACAGTATGTGGAAGAAGCGGAGGCAGCCATTGTTTCTATTGGTCTTCTATGTTTCTTTGTGGTCGGCAAAAGATGCGAGCCGGGTATTTGCTAAAGATAACGTAACGTTTTGCTCTCTATCTAATAGAACCTCTTTGGACAGAACAGACTAAGAAATCAAGCCAATTCAGTGAGTCATTGTATTTGCGCGTATGAGATGGCATGTTCTCTAAAACGTGCACCCGGGATACACCTTTGTGAAAACAGGGTGTTCTGGAATGGTATTGTGTTCGGAGACCTAAGATGCCGCAGTTGCTCATTAATCTAATATACAATTACGTGTGTAGCCACTTCCATTGAAGAGATCAGTGGCTCTTATGGAAGCAAAAGTGATCACGGTTCTTTATCCCTAGATAAGGAAACCTGATCTCAAATAACACTCCGTTAACTGGAGATCACAAAGCTCGTTAACTGCGAGATAACAAAGCTGAACCCCAAATAAACGAGCCTTATCTAGGGTTAACAAAGCTGAACCCCAAATAACGCACCTTATCTTAAGTACCAAGCTTCTCGAGGATCGCAGAGTGACCCCAAATACGACCCTTATTGGGGTTAACAAAGCTTATCCCGGGATAGGTATCTTATCTCGAGATAAGTCACCCTAATCTCCAGATAAGAAAGTGGAACCCCAAATAACGCACCTTATTCTGGAGTTAACAATTCCTTATCTAGGAAGTTAGCAAAGCTGAACCCTAAATAACGGTCCTTATCTTGGGTTAACAACGCTAACCCCACAATAACGGCGCGTATGTCTACGGTTAAGAAGCTGAACCCCAAATAACGGTCTTATTAGAGTTAACCAAGCTTATCTAGCGTAACAAGCTGAACCCCAAATAACGGGCCCATTCTGGAGAGAACAAAGCTGAACCCCAAGAACGACCGTTATTGGGGTTCAGCGTTACCAGATAGGATCGTTATTTGGCGGTTCAACTTTGTTATCTGAGTTAACTGAGCGTTATTGTAGGTAAGGGGCCTATCCTTAGATAGTTCTTATCTATGAGATAAGCTTTGTTAACCCCAGATATGGACCGTTATTTAGGGTTCAGGCTTTCTATCTCGAGATAAGCTTTGTTAACTTAAGAGAAGGACCGTTATTTGGGGTTCAGCTTGTTAACCTTTGATAAGGACCGATTTGGGGTTCAGCTTGTTAACCCATAGATAGGACCGGTATTTCGGGTTCAGCTTTCTTATCCTCGAGATAAGCTTGTTAACTTAAGATAAGGACCGTTATTTGGGGTTCAGCTTGTTAACCCTTGATAAGGACGTGATTGGGTTCAGCTTTGTTAACCCAAGATAAGGATCGTTATTAGGTTCAGTGTCTTATCTCGAGATAACGCCCTGTTAACTAACGATAAGGATCGTATTTGGGGTTCAGCTTTGTTAACCCCAGATAAGACGCGTGATTTGGGGTTCAGCTTTGTTATCTCCAGTTAACGAAGCGTTATCTACAGTTAACGGAGTGTTATTGGGAGATAAGGCTTCCTTATCTAGGGCTAAGAAGAAAGTGATACACTTGTGCTTCCATAGCTTACTCCAAATACACTCGTTAACTGGAGATAGATAACGCTCGTTAACTGGGATGTAACAAAAGGCTGAACCCCAAATAACGCAACTTATCTAGGGTAACAAAGCTGAACCCCCAAATAGCGCGCCTTATCTTAAGTTAACCAAAGCTTATCTCGAGGATAGCAGCGCTGAGTCCCAAATAACGACCCTTACCTGGGGTTAACAAAGTTATCTCGGGATTAAGCTTTCTTATCTCGAGATAAGGGTGCCTTATCCCGAGATAAGAAAGCTGAACCCCAAATAACGCACCTTATCTGGAGTTAACAATCCTAATCTAGGGTTAGCAGATGAACCCTAAATAACGGTCCTTATCTTGGTTAACAAAGCGGAACACCAAATAACGGCCCTTACTCTAGGGTAAGAAAGCTAACCCAAATAAACGGTCCTATATAGAGTTAACAAAGCTTATCTAGAGATAAGCTTTGTTAACCCCATATAAGGACCGTTGATTTAGGGTTCAGCTTCTTATCTCGAGTATAGCTTTGTTAACTTAAGATAAGGACCGTTATTTGGGGTTCCACTTTGTTACAACCCTTTATAAGGACCGTTATTTTTGGGGTTCAGCTTTGTTAACCCAAGATAATGACCGTTATTTAGTGTTCAGCTTTTTCTTAATCTTCGAGATAAGCTTTGTTAACTTAAGATACGGACCGGTTTTTTATTTGGGGGTTTCAGCTTTGTTAACCCTTGAATAAGGACCGTTATTTGGGGTTCAGCTTGTTACCCAAGATAAAGACCGTTATTAGTGTTTCAGCTTTCCTTATCTCGAGATAACTTTGTTAACTTAAGATAATTATCGTTTAATTTGGGGTTCAGCTTTGTTAACCCAAGATAACGACCTTTATTTGGGGTTCATCTTTTGTTATCTCCAGTTCACGAGTCGTTATCTCCAGTTTAACGGAGTGTTTATTTGGAGATAAGGCCTTTCCTTATCTAGGGATAAGAAGAAAGTGATACACTTGGCTTCCATAGCCTTATCTCCAAATCACACTCCGTTAACTGGAGAAACGCTTCGTTAACTGAGATACAAAGCTGAACCCCAAATAACGCACCTTATCTAGGGTTAACAAAGCTGAACCCCAAATAACGCGCCTTATCTTAAGTGAACAAAGCTTATGCCGCGATAGCAGAGCTGAACCCCAATAACGACCCTTATCTGGGTTAACAAAGCTTATCTCGGGATAAGGTCTCTTATCTCGAGATAAGGCACCCTATCTCCAGATACGAAGCTGAACCCCAAATAAACGCACCTTAGCTGTCTTGGATTTAACAATCCTTATCTAGGGTTTGCAAAAGCTGAACCCTAAATCGGTTCCTTAATCTTGGGTTAACAAAGCTGAACCCCAAATAAGCGGGCCCTTATCTATGGTTAATAAAGCTGACCCCCAAATAATGGTCCTTATCTAGAGTTAAAAAAGCTTATCTAGATATAACAAAGCTGAAAACCCAAAATAACGGTCCTTATCTTGAGTTTGAACACTCCTTATCTGGAGTTAACAAAGCTGAACCCCAAATAACGGGCCCTATCTGGAGATAACCAAAGCTAAACCCCAAATAACGACCGTATTTGGGGTTCAGCTTTGTAACCCCAGATAAGGATCGTTATTTGGGGTTCAGCTTTGTTATCTTGAGTTAACTGAGCGTTATTTGAGATAAGGGGCCGTATCCTTAGATAAGGTTCTTATCTAAAGAAAGCTTTGTTAACCCCAGATAAGGACCGTATTTGGGGTTCAGCTGTGCTTATATAAAGATAAGGACCGTTATTGGGGTTCAGTCTTGGTTACCCTGGAATTAGGACCGTTATTGGGGTTCACCTTTGTTAACCCAAGAAAAGGACGTATTTCGGTTCAGCTTTCTTATCTGAGAGAAGTTGTTACTTAAGATAAGGACAGTTATTTGGGGTTCAGCTTTGTAACCCAAGATAAGACGCGTTATTGGGGTTCAGCTTGGTTATCTCCAGATAACGAAGCGCTATCTCCAGTAACGGAGTGTTATTTGGAGATAAGGCTTACTTATCTTAGGAGATTAAGGAAAAAGTGATAACTTGTGTTCCATAGGGCTCTAACCGATTGAAATCCCACAGCCGGGACCCATCTATCTGTGTGTTATCCAGTGAGTGCTGCACACATCATTGTTCAAGTCCTGCTACCCCAATTAGCCTAGTCCACCATGGTCACGGTTTATTCCTATTTTAAACGTGTAAGCTAGGGCACTTTGTCATGTGGAGAGACTCTCTTAGTTCAAGATAATTGCACATTTTAATTTCTCGGCCAAATCTGAAGGGGAATATTCGTGGTTTCTTCCAATTTAAACAGTTGTTGAAACATTCAGAGAGGCCTTGCTCAATCAACCTGTTGAAAAATTCAGAATGATTTTGAAGCGAATAAGTGTAGCTAAGATCTAGCCATGGCACAATTTTAAATTTACTTTGCTAAAGATTGAGAGGGGTTAAGTTGGGGGGGGGGGTGGGAAAAGAAATCCAAAAGCTTACACCGTAACATTTTGGAGTGAATGGTACCTCTAACGGACTAAAGTGCAAGAGCAAATTAGGTTTAAACTTATCGAAATACAGCTGTTAGAAGGAACTGTCCGCAAGATACTTAAAACTGATAAAGCTATAACTGGTTCCATAAATACGCCCCTCTTCGACGACGACAAGTTGTCTTTTGGATCGGGCGCACTGCAGATAACTGCGTCACTCTGAGATCTTTTTGTTTTTAATTTCAAAATTGTGTATCATTTTATGACCATATTCGGATGTCGCTGAAAGTACATTTCATGATCCCAAACAGGCACATTCTTAGTCAGGGGCTTTTGTAACAGTTTTCCAAATGACCACAGCCACTTTACAAAGAATCACCAGGGTTTAGGTTATGGCTTAAACTCCTTGGGGGAATGGCATCCTTTGTCATTTTCTTTCCATATACGGGATGGCCAGTGTCATGTTCATCACCCCCCCCCCCTCTGAATATACTTCGTCCTTTCAGTTTGGAGGTATGAAGTAATAAAATGTGCATTCACAGTACAAACCACAGCTGTGATCTCCAATATTTGGGACCCCCCCCATTAGTACCATGATTGCGGAATCTTGTTGATCGGTTCACCAAATCAATATATTTAAAAAAATAGACGATACATGACATGTGACGTCCTTTGGCAGACACCAACAAAAAAAAACTTGGGCATACAACAGACTTTAGAGCCCGGGCTTTTCAAACAATGCCAATGAGGAATGTGCAATTCTGTATGTGAAGTTAGCTTCAAAGAAGGCAAACACAAAGAGAACCATGGTGGCATATTTTAAAATAAAGACGTGAAAGTCTCATATACCCCCAAAGTGTGCTGCCATTTTCAGGTAGTCTACATGACATAGCGTTTGCAATTCTTTTGCACTTGAAGAAATGGACCAAGTTTGCCAATGGGACCGACGACACCTGCGTAGCTTTGGTGTTTGAATGGAATTTTTTTCGTATGTTTGTTTTTTTTTTTTTTTTTTTTTTTTTTGCTGTTGGTTTGTTTGTGGTTTTTTTCCTTCTCTCCTCTTTTTATAAAACTTGGTGGACACACTATACCGCGTGGTGTCTTAAATGTGAGGACAGCTCATATTTAAAAAAAACAAGGCAATGAACCAGTAGTTTCATTGATTAAGGGAAAGTGTTTGTAATGGCTATTCCTACTTCAACACTGATTTTGAAAGAAGCCGGAAGAGAATAAAGATAGAAGCCTTTCGTTAAACCTTATTTTTATATTTCTTTTACATTATATTTATGTAGGAAGTTATGACATAATTTTGTATATGCTTGTGTATTTTAATTACTTTAATGCATAACAAGCTGTTATGGTGCACTAGGCTAACCCTCGTCTACCGAAGGGGTGCATGGTTACCCCCCCCCCCCCCCCCCTTCGGGTTTTTCCCCGGAAAAAAAAAAAAAAAAAAAAAAGAGCCCGGGCTTTTCAAACAATGCCAAATGAGGAATGTGCAATTCTGTAATGTGAAGTTATCTTCAAAGCAAACACAAAGAGACCAGTGTGGCATATTTAAAAGACGTGAAAGTCTCATATACCCCCAAAGTGGTGCTGGCATTTTCAGGTAGTCTAAATGAACATAGCGTTTGCATTTTTGCACTTGATGAAATGGGACCAAGTTTGGCAATGGGACCGACGCACCTGCGTATCTTTGGTGTTTGAATGGATGTTCGTATGTTTTTTGTTTTGTTTTTGTTTTTTTTTGCTGTTGTTGTGTGTGGTTTTTTTTTTCTCTCTTTTTAAAACTTGGTGGACACACTACCGTGTGTCTTAATGTGAGGACAGCTCATATTTAAAAAAACAAGGCGAGTGAACCAGTAGGTTTCATTGAGTAAAGGAAAGTGTTTATAATGGCTATTCCTAACTTCAACCATATGATTTTGAAAGAAGCCGGAAGAGAATAAAGATAGAAGCCTTTCGTTAAACCTTATTTTTATATTTCTTTTACATTATATTTATGTAGGAAGTTATGACATAATTTTGTATATGCTTGTGTATTTTAATTACTTTAATGTATAACAAGCTGTTATGGTGCACTAGGCTAACCCTCGTCTACCGAAGGGGTGCATGGTTACCCCCCCCCCCCCCCATCCCTTCGGGTTTTTCCCCCCCGACTGCTACCACCCCCCCTTTTTTTTTGTGCAAAATTATTTAATGTAATTGGTCCAAATGAGCATTTTTTCCGCTCCTAATCATCCAAAAACAAACAATCCACCGGGGTATAGGTAAGATACAGGGTGATCCAAAGTGATGAGATAGGGGGTGGCAACCACCCCCCCTTTTTTTGGGAGAGAAGTACCAACATGCCTAGCACAACACAGGAATATCACAGACACTTGATTTTGATACCCCATGATAGCATAGGTCCTCCTTTTCCATTCATACCATAATGAGTACCAATATGCTAGACATTACGTCACAATGACGTAATAAAGTTCGCAGTCAGCAAAAACTGGTTCACTTTCAAGACACAATGCTGTGTAGAATAGGGGAAATTCAATTTTCGCAAAAAAGTTAGGAATATCCGATTTTTATGTGGTTTTTGACTCTACTTGATGGGAAATGATGTTTTATATAATGAGACGCGTTAGTGCTATAATGTTTTTGAGATCCGCTAAAATTGTGAAATATCAATTTTCCACCATCTATTCAGTATTTTAATACTTTCCTCAAATTATGGGAACGTATAGTGAACGTTCATAATGGGATGTTGCGTGACTTTATTTTGATCAAATGGAAAGAAGAAACTCTAAGCTATCCTGTGATACAAAATTTACAGAACCGGATGGTAAGTAACAAAAATCACAGGGAGTAGTAACTCCCCCCCCCCCTTTGGGAGTTTCTGTTACAAAAAATGGCTCAGGTAGACGAGGGCTAAAGAGACATGTTAAATTAATTGTACTAGCTACTGTCGAACACACACAAAAACATTAGAATTTCCTGCGTCATAGTCGGCGCGTCCCAGAGAGCGAAGCATGCTTGGCTAAACTATAGTATACTAAAGAGGGTGTTTTCCGGGATTCACTTAGATGTGATTTAATACACAGGTAAACAATCAAATATGTAACAAAATCGGTTCGGGAAAAAAGGGAACATTTTTTTCCTTCCCTCCTTTTGTTTTTCTTTTAATCTGAAGGATATCAGATCACCGCATTTGGGATCCAGGAATAATTATCATCGCGATGGCGATGACCCCATATACTGGAGCAAGCGCAGTATAATACCAGAAGGGTCGGCTCCTACCCCCCCCACACAACACACACACACACCCATCCGATTATGGCAAATTTTCATTAAATTGTCAATTAGATTAGTCTGCACCTTGTATTCAAAATGGGTTGAGATTGTTTTATATCTGTTTCATTTGAATCAAAGTACATATTAATAGAAATGTAGCTAATTAAATAAGCGATTAAACTTAAAACAGTGACAATATTTTTACAGTATTCTGCGATCTTGATAAACATTATCATAGTCTTAAGATGCAATAAATAACATTGATTGTATCAAAAGGCCTTACATGTTTTTGCAGTTTGATCATGGTTGTAATTTATTTCGATAAGCATATCACTTCGTTACTTTTAACTTTCTCAATTTTCAATGTATGATAAAGAAGAATTAAAAGTGAACTTACTGTAAAATCGTGCCACGTCACTGGTAATTATACCAAGAAACTTTTGTGCTGTCCCTATGATTATGATTTCAGTATCATTATACCTTTTAGTAGTAATAAGCGTGTACATTGCACCGTAACCCCCGGCAAAGTACACCGATAAACCACGCAACCAGTGACATCAAAATCAATAACTCGTGCAACTCATTTTTCCGCGTATACCATCATACCAATCGTACAAAAGTGTGGCGAAAAGGCCTCTTAAAGTCACAAAAAAGTTTGAGGGAAGAAAACTCTCTCAAAAGTCACAAAACGTCCAAATGTTTTTTGATATGCTTATCGGTTAAAATTCTTAAGGGGGATACAAAGCAGGAAATTACAAACTGGTTCGCATTTGGTATTCAACCTCATTTTTGTAATATTAGCAAGTGGAATGGGTATCAAGCGAACACACGTTCACTCGGTTATACCGGGGCATGCTGGGTATTATCCGGCGCACCCCTGCGGCAGCCCAAACTGCGCGACTGCGAAAATTGGTAGTGATCTTTTTGGACATGCAAGGAAATAGAATCGGCTTGTTACACACGTCCAGAAACGATTGACAAAAAATACAGGGAAAGATTGAAGCATAGAGCGCCTTGGGAAATCATGCTCCGTGTACGAGGCAAGATACAGAAGGAATAATTTGGCTCCAACACGCGTTAGCTTCAGCTTGATTAGGAACACGAGCCCATGCGTAGAGGGATATCGTGTGTTAGGTGGGGACAGACGTATGGGGTGTACGATTACTCGTCCGGGGTCTTATTGAAGTTACTGACAAGCCTGCCTATGTCCCTTTGTGAAAAAGCTGAAAATATCGAGGTAATTTGGGGAATTTTGCTAATCAAGTGTGCGTGTAAAATCTATAGAATACTCACAGTACGTTAAACCTATGCTTATCAGTGTTTTGAATTTTGCCCATGATCGCTCATCCGCTAAGTCTGATATATGATTAAGCATTTTTTCATACACAATATTAATAATTAGTGTTATCCCGCGTGCAGTGTTTAAATGGTTATCTAGCAGATGAATCAGCACTAATTGAAAATAAATTTTAAGAAAGATCAAGATTGCTATCTTCGGTAGATAGCATTACAACCATTTTGATAGTATTACTCCTTTCAATAACAAATTAATGGTGTTCATATGATTTATGGCGGTGTCTTATCAGTAATAAAATCAGAGGAACAAGTTACGAACAACATCATGTGTCACTTCTTATTAGATTTTGGTTTGTAAGACCATATTGGTGGGTTAGCTTCCCCATTAGAAAAAAAAGGTAATTAACTATGCAGTGAAATGGCGATCACGGTAGTCCCATAAGAGTGTGGACAGTGATAATAAAGATATTTAAAATAGAATCAATTCTCAATAAACATGATAATATTTGTATGTCTGCACAAACATCCTCTTCTATCAAAATGTGGCGCTAACATTAAACTCAAGATATCTTGAAGTTGAATTGTGCCTTCTCATAGCATGTTTGAGGTCAAATACGAAAAAAAACTAAATCGGAATCTCTTTTCGAATTTTTTTCACGACCAAAAAAGAACCCCAAATTTCGAAATACCGCCAACAAATTTGTAAGCAATATGGAAACCTGCGATTGGGTTGCGCGAACCCGCTATTTCAAGACTCTACAAAAGAATTGAAAAAAATCTCGTGGAAGTATTCAGCCAAAGATAGTGTATAAGCTAAGCCGTGCATGCAGAGATATGTTATGCAGCTAAATTGTTTTATGGATTCAGATGGTTCATCTTTCAATATACTTTCTTCATGGCATATTTCTGAAAAATTTACAACTTTTTGGACGGTATTACTATATGGTGTTTATATGAAATAAAGATAACAAAAAATTTAGAATTAAAAAAAAAAATTTTCCTTTTTGTTTTTGTTGATGTCTGTAATGGGAATTGTAACCCTTTGATCCCTACAGGCGACAAGAGTCGCTCATTCAGAGAGCACTTTTTTTCAAACAAATTGTCAACAATTTCAAAATTATGCATTTTCGGAAACAACCACTATATGAGCTATAGTAAAATCTCAATTCCCTTGGCACGGGTAGTTACTACATTTCAGTAGCTTTCATTCACCAATATATTCAGAAAATACACCCTCTGGTTTTTGGGTATGATATTATGATACCCAAATCACGCAAGGTTAGTTCCCCAGATCATATCAATGTGTACAAGTACAACGCACTGAACTGTGTCCTTGGTGAATGAGCATATTGTAACTCATAGTGAACATGCAAAATTGATTCAAATGAGTCCAAACAAGCCTATAGTCTTAGCTTAGTATTTTTTTAGTTTTCGAGTATGACTTCATTCAGTAAGTGAGATCTAACTTACTGCCAACCAAAACCTGATTTTAGCTAAGTTAAGTTCGGCTGACATATTTCTAAAAAGTACTCTAGCCTTGTAAGAGGCAAAAGTGCGTCACCGTAACCGGTAAATGAGGAACACGTCTCGAGTCACAACTAAACAGTAATATTAGCAATAATTGAATCGAATGATGGACGAATCAATCCAAAGGTTATCGAGGCGTAGCTTTGCAATACAAGTGACAATGACATCAGCTTTAAGCTGAACTTGTTAAGCAAAGATTGCATTTGTTTTCCGATTGTCAAAATGATATCCTAAGAATGGTTATACTCCACTGAAGTGTGTCAGAATATTTCGATCCGAGTTTGATTTGGGCACGTCGTGAAAAATATCGGTACCGTTTGTTTTTAAGCGCGAATGGAACGCTTTCAAATTGCTTTCCTATAACCTTTTATCGCCCACGGACTAAAATTCAAACGAAATCGGGTGTAAAATAATGCAAGTCTTAAGTGGTTCGTCAGCGATCAAACCGCCGCCCAGTTTTCTGTTTGTATTCCAAAAGAAAAACAAAACGTACTCTCTCAATGATGCCAGGTCAGCTCGGCGATGCGGCAATTGCGTCAAAAGTTAAATAGAACAGAGCTAGGGAGCCAGAATTTGTTGAACCACGGCATACAGGTTTACTTGTTGAGCTACAATAGCACGCTTCCGATATTTAGAACGGTGGAAATGTTACGTTCACGTGGAAATCCTAGTTTATCAAATCATTAAAAGCGAATATCGGGCGGATATGGAAGTCTTGGGAAGTGTACTCCCGTTTGCATGACAGATGTCCATTCGTTAATTTCCGTGCGGTGTGCGCGGGAGGAGAAAGGGAGAGAGAAAATAAATCCAAACCTGTTTCGCGCCTTTTGGCTTGACTTAAGGCCTGAGCTGAGCCAAAAAAAATCCGACCCACTACGGATCCAATGAAACAAGCAAATTAGAGCCCCGAGGACTTGGCTTCAACAACTTTTCGCTGCAAGGTTAAAACCTGTTGGCGTGGGGATATCTGTAATATCAAATTTGCTCTGGGCACAGCTAAACCTAGGTGTATATAGTTGTGATTTTATTGTACATGCTATCTTCAAATTTAGAAGACATCAAATATATTTAAGAATCAATATTGACTAAATAACTTGACGATGACGTTTAAATAAAATCCGTCACATGCAGTACCATAACATTACGTGCTTGTCGCAAATTTTTCAATGTTAAAGTGTATATATTCGGCATAAAACTTAATTTATGGTAAATTAATATTAATTTTGGTGACTTATGAGATGGTAACATTGCTAATGTCTATTGATTTTTTTTCACACGGGATTGTTATTCTTCATCACAACAAAGAAACAAACAATAAAAATATTTTTTGTAGTAAATTGATTGTATAAAACAGAAATGCAGCACAGAAAATATGTTACATCTCAAAGGATGTAATTCCTTGTCCAGATTTCTAGATTCAAATATGAAATATTAATCTTAATCAATATACATCCTGTTTATCTTACGTTATAAGGTCAATATGTCAGATAACAAACCAGTTGAGAAAAATCTGTTGAAAATGTTAACACACGAGGGACCGTGTGCCCGACCGTGTGATCTAGTTTTATTGGACGGAACATTTTCGACAAAAATCTACAAAATAGGTCAACTTGTTGTTGTATTTATTGTTAATGTTGTTGTTGGATTTATGCGAAGTGAAGTGTAAATTATTTTACGAGAATTGCTAATTCTATCTTGGACGATATTGTCATGTGCGACAAGAATGTGTATAGCAATTAAACAGAGCTTTCCAAGTATTGTGGAAGGTGGACCCTGTGTTATGATCATCATTTCTGAAAATATGAAGCTTACCATCAAGTCTGTTTGCTTTTTGTGGGCCGCAAGCATAGCTGGCAGGAACACTTTACTATCCGTTGTGCGTGTGTATGTATGTATGTATGTGTGTGTGTGTGTATGTGTCACTAAAATTTTAAGTTTTTTATGGAACGGCCCACAGCTTATATTCTTTGAATATAGTGAGCGCGAAAGCCGAGAACCGCCAAATTCTAGTTTAATTTTTTTTATAGATCCTTAACTTGGAGTGAGAATCTATACAAAACCTATGAAAATGGATCACCGCGAAACAATACATAACTTTTGTAAATCAACATGTGTTAAATATTTTTATACATGATGTGTGACTTCTATGTATTTCAGCACGTGTTTTTCTTTCATGTTTCTTGTGTTCCCGCGCGACCGATTTGCGCATGACTTAAACCGTGTCGTCTGCTATGATTGTTTTCTGAGGACAAGCGGGATGATCTGGACAAACATTTCATGTCGACGTTTTCCACGGGGAGGCCCCTGGCGATTTAATCTAAATTAGCCCGTTGTTGGAGAAAATTAAAAGAAAACCCAATGGTATATGAACGAAAAAAAGAACGACGGATGGTTTAGTAGGCTGCGCGGGTCGCTCCTCGGAGAGGCTGCGAGCGTCGCGGGTTCCTAATTGCCCATGGGAAATAAGCGGGACATGCACAAATCGATATCCGACATGGAAATTAAAGGCTGGTAGTGAAATTCACGGGTGTGTATATATGTAGCATATATACAGCGTCATATATCAGTATCTCTCGTATCAAGTGAAATTCAACAATATTTTTTAGTTTGAATATTTAACCGTGTGTGGATTCAAATCTAATTTGTTTGCAATAAATTGAAACGCGCCTTTCGATACAAAAAAACGGTCCAATATGACCTGGTACTAATGTATCCATTTTGGTGTTTCGTGATGGTAGAAGTTTTCTCAATTGGCTCAAACATAATGATGTAGAAGGTATAATTAAAAAAATAATCCTATAAATTATACGTTCCAAGTTAAAAGATAAAGCAACCCTTATTTGAAAGATTTTCAATTTGAATTTATATGAGCGGCAATGTCAAATAAGCGACATTTAAATAACACATTAAAAGTTAATGAACTTGCCATTTATTGTTTGTGGGGTTCGCAACTATATACGTACCTGACGTTATTATTTTCAAATAAATAAAATTACATAAAATTTCTGGCAGTGGTTGGCATTGACAAGGATGATGGGAATTCCCGTTGAGTCTCTCATCCGTACCTCCCCTCACTCTATACTTTGGAAATGCTGGCTCCAGGCAACAGTTCCAGACGATGGTGGGTTGTTAAAATCCAGAATGAGCCTATTCGATACACCAAAACGTGTATTTTGATATCCGTGTAGGAGACTGTTGGTTTTCGTTCCAAATTGATCGATACTTTTGGTTGATTGCAAGGCAAGGAAAAATACGCCGATGTTGTGCAATCTTCACGTTATGATAGCGAATCAAAATTCTGCAAAAATCTTGCACCGTGATAAGACCCGTGTCAAGGAATATCGGAAAAGGTCAAAATAGACCAGCATGCCGTGGCACATTTTTTCTGATTAAAACTAATTGCGCACACGCAAAATGTTCTCGCATAATAGAGGGAGCCTACACCGTTTGTACTCATAGTCCACAATTGAGATATCGATATAGAAATGTAAACTCTGCTCTCTGCAGACGTGACGATTCTAAAAATTGTGGGTAACCATCGCTTAAAATGGGCCAGATTTTGGAAGCCGTGTCATATAGAAGTCGCAAGTCCGGTCGCAAGTATGCAAATGAGTATTGCCATTTATTCCGTCAAGCGTTGCTGCACAACATCAGTACAACGCATGACGGATTCAATTGTAATACCTCATTTGCATACTCGGGACTTCTATATGAAACGTTTACCCATATATACGGCGTTTTTTATACAAAAAGTTAAACAAATAGATTTTGTGTTAAACATAATAAACAAAAATATAGTAGCGTCCATTTAGGATTGTTTTTTGAATAGGAGTTTACGGTCAAGAAATAGTCACGAAACCTTGACAGAAAAATGATAAAAACCAATATTTTCTCCATTTCCAAAACGGTTGGAACTGGCGAGTTAACTCCGCTGTAAGGGTGGTTTCTGAATTGTTTGGTAAATAATGTGAACTGATAGAGATCGTGTTCCACGTCAATTTTTTTTAAAAATCGGTCCATGGTTTGCAGCCTGTACTACTGCACCTATTTGATTCATTCTATTGTTTTATGCTTGGTCTCAATCGTCTGTTTAAAATTACCACAACAAACAACACTCTAGAAATAAAGGTTCAACATAGAACCCTTTTTTGTCCTGTATTTTTACCCTAAGCACTGCTAAGGTTCCATAAAGAACCTTTAAAAGTTCTATGAAGAACCTTCAAATGTTAAATAGGCCTATAGGAATGTTCTTTTTGCACGTGTTCACATATATTTTGAAAAGTTAAGCAATGTGAAAGGCAGTGAATAACCCCTCGGTTCTAAAATCTTTTCGTGGCCAAATAAAAATCATTCTTTCTGTTCTACCAAGAACCTCTGAAGGGTGCTTTATTAAAATACATTTTATGCATGTTAATAAAGCGCCCTTCAGAGGTCGTGGTATAACAGAAAGAAATGACAAACCTGACAATTATTGATATACATTGTACATGCAAGTTTAGGTGTCCTTCATTTAACCTACATAATACAAAAAGGGGCGAAACTTTGCTCCCAGGTGCTGTATATATGTAAAATACTTGATTTCACCACAAAGACAACTTAACTTGTATGTGTATGATAAATGAAACAAAGAGTATTTATGGGCTCTGTATTTTATGCACCGCCTGCAACGACAAGTAAAAGAAGAGGATCCACTGTAAACAGGGGTCACGTCATCTGAAAATCGGAATAATATATACTATTCATTACAATATAAACACTTAGATCTACTCAGTTACCTTAATGGGTATTTTTAACGTAATACAAACCAATTAATTTAACACATCGGACGTTGCTGTAGATAAGAGAAACAACCGGCAGAATATTAATGGATCTAAGCTCAGAATGTGAACAGTATAGACCAATGAAAAGGGTATGTCACTGTATGGATGTTGATTATAAAAGAAACAAGCCTGTTGACTAACAATCCCATATATTCTTAAAGGATACAATTTGTTCTTTGACCAGATTTCCATAGCATATTATTAAGGGGTACTTCTTTCCCTCCTGTACATCGTTTCTGCTGTCAATCATATGCCATTGCTCTATTCCCTTCAGCCTGCTAATGCTCCAAAATGGTGGGTCAGGAAAGGAACAGGGGGCATATCCCAAAGAGGATCGCTGGCTAATCAGGTGAAAGGTAGTAGATGAGCCCAGAAAGACATTTTACTCTCGTCCTCATCACTTTTCTGCACCTCAGGCTCCTAAGATCACAACCCCCTCAGATATTCTTCCCGATTTGCTTCCACTCTTGAATTTCCTAGTCCCTCTTCATACCCCACTTATGACTGACAATGTCGCGTTGGTCTTCCTTACTGCTTCAACTACAACTATATAGCATTTGAGGAGTTGTTTCCAACCCCGTTTCCAACATCGTATGATAAATGAAGCCCCAACTGTGATTGGATGTACCAACCCCCCCCCACACACACACACACCCACACACACACACACACACACACGTACACACACACACACACACACCCACCACCACCACACATAAAAGAGTTCCCACAAAAAACGTAAACACGGCGTTTGCTAAGTCCCAATAAGGCATACAGTTTCCGATCACACATGCACACACACAAACACAAGCACACAAATAGAACACACACACACATACACACACACACACACACTCTCACATACACACCAAAAAAGTCGATGGCAAAGACCACTAACAGATGGCAGAATTACCGCGTGGTCAATTTAATCCCCTTCAGAAAACAATCTAACAAATTGGCTTCAGGCAAAACAGGGTATTTTGTTTATTGTTTTATTGCTATCTACTGAAGATATACGTGCTTAAATCTAAACCGCGTGGGATTTTCTTTTCTTGTTCTTGGTGCCATATTTTAATATACACACTGATACACATAATTGTTTAAGTTTTATGTTACTCTTTCGGTTTGCTTATTAGTTTTGCCTTTTTTGTCCTTGTTTTGTTTTTTCTTGTGGTTTTGTTATGCTTGTGCTCATGTATATTTCAGGCTTTTGATTTTAAAGCTTGTTCTCGCGTAGGCTACACTTGTTATGTTCTGATTTTTGTTTTGTTTCTGCTCCTGCCTTTGGGTTTTTCATTTGTTTTTACTTGAATCGGTTTGACTTTGACCTATTTGAGCATGGATAGGCTTTGCTTTATTTTTTAGTCGTGCCATTTCTGCACATTATGAATTGTATTGCTTTTGGTTTGGCTTGGATTTGTTATAGGTTTGTTAAAGTTATTTTTCATGACACAAAGCAGTAAAATCATAGATAAGTGTGCACCCTTAAGCGCATCAATTGGCTACTACTGCACGCATTATGAGTTGATTATCAAGCCAGGTCGTCTTTCACGCGTCAATGCACGTCAGATTTTGATTAATTCCGCCGACGGATTTGCCTTAATACTTAATAAATGTTTATTTCGTAGCAGTGTTGCGGGGATGTCCCAAAACGTGCAAACTGTCTGGTTTTAATATTGTGTAAATGGTTCTTTTTCATTTTTTTTAAATGTTTATTTGCGCTTTCTGCCATATCAGTAAATTTGAAATAACTTAAACTAGTTTATCTTTTGACAATCATGTCATTCAAGTTGGCGATGAAGGGAATCATGATGCTGACGATGATGACGCTGCTGCTGCTGCTGATGCCGATGCCAATGCCGCCGACGACGACGATGGTAACGATGATGATGATGGTGGTGACGATGATGATATCATCATTATCATCATCATGATGATCAATTCTACAATTTTGGGTGACACCAAGTCATATTATTAATGCCAAACCAAGGGGAAACAATATTGCGCTTAATACATGTCTCCTGTCTTTGAATATCTATTTTGTCCTCTATCAAAAATGGATTTATTAATTTCTATCAAATATACATTGACAGTCAAGAATTTGGTCGTAAAAATCTCACTTGCCCAATGGCGAACAGAGATACATCTCCTCATAAACGTTAAAACAATACAACCATAAAGCAACTTAAATAGACTCGTATATAACTCCAAATTTTGAGACCATCGCGGCCTTGCATGGATGCAGGATGAATTGTGGTTCAACTCTTCGATCTCCTCTGATTCGGCACTAATCTGTCAAGTTGCCCTCTAGGGACGCGACTTTCTATTTCCAGCTCAGCGCACCGCGACTCGCGATTTGTTATACAATGATATAATATCGGTGTTCATGTAAACTAATTTCTCAAGAGAAATAAACTCTTCTTCTGTCGATAATAAGGTGTTTTGACTTTTCGTATTTTATTATGAGCAGAAGTGTAACAAAATGCCCCATTTGGAAACTTTGTAGCGAGGAAAAATAGGATGTAAGTCAGAGCGTCCATTGACTTCAGGTATCGGATTATTGTTTCTGTTGATGGTGTTGGTTACAGAATACGTGTGGAAGAAAACGTTAATGGTTTTAAATAAGGGGTTTTGGTACAATTGGTAAGTGGAAGTGGCCGCTGGGCATTCCGAGGTGTGTCATTGAGCTCATTGTCTACAAATCGTCATTTTGAATATTTACGTGTGCATTTGTGCATGCGAACTCGTTACGGACAAGATAGAAGGATAGGATAGGATGAAGGAGTGAGATGGAGAGGGAGAGCTCTGATTCTTCATCAATTAAATATCCAAATACAGTGCGTAAGACAAAGCTATGTATTTTCATTTTGTTTGATGTGGTTTAAAGGCTTAACGTCATGATGCGTGACTTCTTGTTCGTTATAATTAACTTAATATTTTCCCCTGAGTTCCCTAAGATAAGTGTGTAATGACAAATTTAATGGGATATTTTGCCAGAATACGTAATTGAAAAGAAATATTGCCCATGGCAATTTGACCAAAGGGGCGGGTAACGTTCGCCAAATGACCATTTGATGAAAATCTGAAAACTAAATTACATCTATTACGCAGTTTTACTCATAATCGCTGATAAAAGTGGCATCGGCTATATATTGCCCATATGTCAAGGGCGGGAAAGCTGCACTGATGGCCGGTTTACAGATTGATAAAAATGAAAAAAAATCATCATCACAACGCACATGCTAACGGCACCGCAGAACGATTTCGGCGAAGTCTTTAGGGAAAACTTGGGCATGATTAAACTTGGCAGAGTGCACAAATTAACAGAAATGACGAATTAGTTGACAGAGGACTAATTAGAAATCGCGTCCACCGGGCGCTGTTCTAAACACCGATGTGGCTGGTATGATTAGTCCCAGCAACCTAGATAAAACTGAAAAACATCGACTTGGTAGTAAAGATTATTCGCCATTACAAACGCTAGAGCGCTCCACTTGTCAATCGCGCTTGACGGCAAAATATTAGCAAAATAATCACGGACTGGATCAACGGGATTTTTCCGCTCCGAGGCACACGCCTCTCTGGGACACGGTAAAGTAGAACAAAATAATCAAGACGGCAGCAGTCATTTTCTCCGGGTTAACCGTATTGCTGAAGCATGGCTTGACAAACGGTGCACTAGTGCGCATCAAAAACTAATCATGTCACACCAAAATGCGAACCCAAACCATGGAAGTATCTCTCGTGAGTTTATATAATGAACTAAGGAGAGACACTCCTTTTCGGCCATGTGTCAAAGACGCCACGGTCTACAGCAAATATAACGTAACAGGTGATGGGGCTGTTGACAGTCGGTGTATTTATACTCTCCAGGTAAAAAACAACCCTTCGTAAAGTTCATCCATAAATTTATAAAAGAAAGCTGATAAAGTATTGAACACCTTATACCGTAGTTTTGTTCAATTCCTTCAAAGCCTACTACAAAATTATAATTAGTATAAATGAGGTGAATAGACATTGCTTGAAGGAAGTTAAAAATTATATCTTTATTTGCCAGTTATTCGAAGTTAAAGTTATGCCTTCCAAGCAAGTCAACATCTTAACACTTGTTTCCCACTTACAATCTCGGGAATAATTGTTGGAACACTCTAAACGATTTTCGGAAAACTTCCCCCACCCATATTGATTGAGGTATTGTCATCAGTAGTTTTTCTAATTCCCCAACATTGATTAATGGGGGTTGGGGAAGGGTAGCTTGAAGGAGAAGGTTGGGGCTCTCAATGAGTGATAACATGAGCTTTTAGTTCATAACTCTATCTAACCCGGGGTGAGCAATGTAGGAAATGGTGGTGAGTGTTCCAACTATATTTCCAAGATTGTAGCATTCGCCGGATTTGCCAGCATTCAAAAATTTGTTCTAATTTTCTTTGAAGAAAAATGGGCTTTTCCATTTCAAACTTGCCACTGTGGGTTTTGGTCGTCTTCCACAGAGGAGTATGTATTTCAAATGGAATAGCTCATAGGATCCGTCTCTCTATCGAAAAATCTGTTTATATTTTCCACGGGGAAATATATGGCCTATTTGGATATAGAAATACACATTCTCTCTGTGGGGGATTTAGGTAATGTCTTCCACGAGGAATATATATTTCAAATTGAATGGCCTATTAAACTGAATTATGGAAAGGGAACTCTGGCATGATAGTAGAAATTTGAAAACCGGTGCCACTTAGCTGTTGCTTCATTTCATCAAGCCGATTGGGGGAATTAGCTTTGTTTATTTATTTTAAGAATTACCACACCAAATCACGTCATTCAATAACAGTGAAATTGTAAAACAATATCCGATTTTTGATCACAGTGGTGAAAGTGCAAACGATGCATGACATGTGACGTGATTTTTACTGACATAAAACTTGAGTTGCTATCTACGGTAGATAGCATTCCGATCCGTAGCAACATAAGGTTGCCGGTTGCTCATATCGGCAATGACGTCATACTAGGGTATATACAATCAAATAGAGCATGAAAGGTGTCTTGTCACGGTGGAAATAATCCGATACCAGTTTTGAAAAAAAAAATGCCATTTGTCAAAGTTATATTAAATATCGTGACCGTTGTCAATATCGTGCGTGCTAAAATGTGTTTCAGTTTTGCGACCGTACATCGCTGCCATTCAGAACTTACCGTAACTTGTTGTACCCGTGGGATTAAGATTCCTGTTATTTTAGACATAATTTACAGGCGTATAGAAATGGATTCGTGATGCCAAAAGTTATGAACACGAGGTGCGCAACTTACATGCATGATTTGTGGTCCAAAAGGGACATGGCACTTTCGGATCAAAATGTGAAATTGTAAATTGACCAATATTACTGATTGGTATAATACAAACAGCATTAACCAGTGTAGGCCAGTCAAATTATGATAAATGATGTCTTAACCCAAAACTAACTGCAACAGGACCATTTCTCCAGAATTGTATTGAGAACACCTTTGAAGCGGCACTGGCACATTTGTACCAAATTTGAACTTCAACTTGCTCTCAAATGATAGTCTAGACCTTGGAAAGAATACAAATATATGTTATGCACAAAATATCAGTCTTAATAATGAGGCTAAAGACATCCATCGATTTTAACCTAATTCATGGGCCTGTCGTAACTCCTTGATAATAAAGCCACAAGACCACGAGACCGGACAAACAGGGTGGATACCGAGGAAATCAAGTGCGACATGTGTTTTTCTTGTGTTTAACACCATGATCCACACTGTTAAAAATTTCCGTAAATTAAGAAAACAGATTTTCCGTAAATTTACGGAAAAATCTGTTTTAGAAAACAATAAAAATAAAAAACAAAAAACATAAAAAATAGCTAAAAATGTTAATTTACGGAAATATTTCAAAAATTTCTGGCAGCAATATTTCCGGATTTTTTTTTTGGTTCCGTAATTTTAAATTACGGAAAAATTCTGTTAAAATACATATTTTTTTCCATAATATGAGACAAATTTCTGTAAAATTACTGTCAAAGTTCCGTTAATTGACAGAAATTTCTGTAAATTTACCCTAAAAATGACTGGAAATACTGCTGCCAGAAATTTCCGTAAATTTACGGACATTTTTTTAACAGTGCACGGTCTATGAATAAAACCACTCCGGAGTGGTATTATGATGTGATTGCACGGCCTCAGAAGAGACATTGTCTGCAGAAAGTTGGTATGTAGAGTTCATGGACTTATCGGTTATTTCTTTGTTACAATAGGCTAGGCCTAATCAATGGTTGGAAATGCATACAATTTGATAATATGGGTATAAATAGATACACAATGGAAGTATGTTCTGACTAAAATTTTAAAAGTATTTTAAGAGAGAGCGTGGTGAACAAATACATAATCATAATATAAAAATGGAGAACAGACAAGATAAAAAAAAAACTATGTTGGGTGACGCATTCATTTTGATTGCATTTCCACATTGAGTATGCATGTCACCCATGACTTAGAAATAGCAATCAACGGGATACATGCGCAATGCCCATCAGTGCATGGCCTAATGAGTGGCGATTTCACGTTCTTAAAACCCCCTTCCACGGACTTTTTGGGTCAGAAGTAGCCCAGATTGAATTTCAATATATTCATGAACAGCTTGCAGCGTGACCTTTAAAATCAGAACTCATTCTAGCCTAAAACGAAGTCAATTTTTCAAAGTACGACTTGATTGCTTTTTCACAAACCCACAATTCCAATCAAACGCGATGTCAACATCCCCTGATCGGCCCGCTACATAGGGCTGTTTAATGGCAAGGGAAGTCGGGGGAAGTCGACATGTTGTCAAAATTAGTGGCTAACCTTCTTGCAAAACTTCACAAAAGAAAGAAACGCCAATTCAACCCATACAAATCATTCCAACTGCTGGTGCCGGAAGTCCACGATTTTGATCAAGTCTAGTATTTGTGCACGCGGTGAATTAGCCTGCCCTCATGCAGACAATTTCACCGGAAGACGTTGAATGTTCAAGGGAAAATTCGTAGTAAGTAGTAGCTGTAAATAACTCGCGATTTTTCATATTTCCTTCACACTTATGAAGCCGTGAATTCAATTTTAGCAAATCTACAAGAATCAAGGAACCTAGTCAACCAACATTTATCGCTATATTGGTGGAATTGAATGCAGGAGAGGAAAAGATAGAAACCAACTCGAGTCAAATTCGTGGTGCTCTGTGCGGCGTGGAATCGCGTTCATTGCATGTAACTGTATTTTTGCATTGAAAATTCGCCATTTTTTGTAAACATATGAGTCATAATGTCACGGAAATTCAAATTGGCTAACCACATCTATCATACTGTAATTTTATCCTTCATGTACATGATCGAGGAGTGGATATACCCAGAAATGTTCATGTTGAAGAGGCAGGACTTCCGTGAAGAAGGTAAAAAAATAATAAAATAAATATGAAAATACAGATTATCAATGTAATTAGCTGTAATATGCACAAAGCAGCTATCAATTTTCCTAAGGGTATTAATCAGACTCCCACTTGTCCAGGGAAAGTGTTTTAAAAGAAAGATGAAAATGGAGTGAAATTCATTATGAAAGAGTGAATTTATACAAGGGATTCACACCAGTTTCACTCAAAGAGCATAAATATCGGGAGTAATGCCCATATCAATTCTAGGATTGCTCTTTTGGCTATAAATCTTACAGTAGCTCTACAAAACTAATGAAACACACGCTTAAAAGGTGAAATTCTGAAGAGAGTGCATTAGACAGAGGTTTAAATAATTTTCAACTCTTCCAAAGGAGTGAAATTCCACTCTTTCCAAAGGAGTGAAATTCCACTCTTTCCAAAGGAGTGAAATTCCACTCTTTCCAAAGGAGTGAAATTCCACTCTTTCCAAAAGCAAGAGTGAAATTCCGCTCTTTCCATAAGAGAGAAATCCCAGTTCATGTCTTGTAGTCAAGACCGTTAAGTTTAGATAGTAACTTTTCCATTTCAATAGATATTATATGTAGTAACGTTTTAATACTCAAATTATTGCGTCTTAGACGTCTGCTACGATTGCAAAGCAACTTCACGTCCTTTTGCACAGTGTTCTAACTTTAAAACATTTAACACTTACTGTGATCAAGTGATCGAGATCTCGAATCAAAACATTGGTTGGCATGTATTAATAAATGTGACTTGTGTACATAAGAGGTGTTAAACAAAAATCTTACAGATATATTTCAAGAAAAGCCAAAAAAACCAAAAACCAAAGACAAAACATACAGTGATAAATGTAATTATTTTATAGTCAATGACAAGTCTTGTATTTTAATATAAGTCTCTCAATCCCGTTACCAAAATTAATTGAAGCGAAACTAAGGTGGTGGGGGAAATAGGGCGTTTGAGATTGGCCCACGAAGAGGCTCTTAATCCCGTGTTGTAACATTACATGTAAAGATGTTTGCGGAAGGCTAACCAAGCGAAATGTAAGAAAATCGAATTGTGTGGTTTTGTTTGCTTTCAATAGCTTGTCGTTTTAATGAAGGAGAGAATATCTAGTTAACAAAATGCACCTTCAGGCGAGTTCTGTAAAAATGGGATTCAAGTTCGTTTTAAACCAGGTTTTTTATCTAGCCAAACGTAATAGAAGGCGTAGAATGGCTCTGTATTGTTTTTCACCAAAATATAATAAAAAAAACGTGGACTTAATTAAAGATAAGCAAAAAATTGTATTACGAAAAGAGTCTTCGGTGTTTTTATACGAGACTATAACATAAATAAATACGGAGATATAGAAGTTTTCCAATGTAATAACTGAACACATATTAAAGATAACAAAAATGCGCCAAACGATTGACTGGCTTTGATTTGATTAATAAACTCTCGCTGATTAACCCTTCGAGTATTTCTTGCTTTTTGGCGGGTTTGAAATAAACTAAGTAGCCGATTGAGGAACTCATACCGTCCTGATCTTATTTATGCGGCAGAAGAAGTAACACTGATGAAAAGTTACTTCGGTTTAACGCGCCCAATATTTTGTTGTTATACCAATGGAAATAAAGTCACACCATTGGATACATCCTCCACCCGGGGTAAAGCATGCAGCCAGCTCCACCAATAAAGCCACTATTCGTATTTTCTTTCACGATGTAAACAAAACAACGACCTCTATTTCTGTCAGTTGAGTTTTTTCATTATTGTATTGGAAATTGTTGAAGAAAAAATTTACCTGCATGTGGTAAAGATGAGAGCAACAGTTTGTATTAATACGGTCGATTTTTGAACAAAATGGATTATGACATATAACAAACGGACAGTTTTAAGAAAAATATTAACAGGGCTTTAACAGTACATTTTCACCAAGAACAAAAATATTATTTGTTGAAATATGATGCAACACCGGCTACTGAGAGCCAATGTCCATTTTAAATTGTGAGGAAAAGTGTGTACTAGTGGCTTACAGTAGCCCCAGAGAATTAAAGGTACCAGCATGCCACCAACTCACACCATTAAGGGTACTCGTGAAGCAAGCTCATGTACAGATCACGCTATTAAGGATACGGCATGCTCCAGCCCACACCTTTAAGGGTACAGCGTGCAGTCAGCTCACATCATTATTACAGCATACAGAGAGTTCACACCAGTAACATGATTAAGGTATATGCAACCAGCCCACACTATTAAAAGTACAGAATGCAGCTAAGCCCCACGCCATTAAAGGTACAGCATGAAAGACTTGTAACAAGTCACACGGGGATAGTTTGGGCGTGGATTCATCGTTCCCGGTTGGTCTGAAGAGATTGTAGTCCTGCAGGGTATTGAGTAGGCTTTCAGGATGGTTTGTTGAACGGCTGTAGGCCTACCTGTGTCCTCTGGCATCTTGATGTTCTTCAAATTATGTGACTGCATAGAAATTCTGCCAATCATCAGAAAATATGACACCGGAGGCGTGAAGCATGGAAGCAATAACGGTATTACAGTGGTGAGGGTGGCAACTGGGCGGATACTAATGCGTGTCTGTGGGCGTGGTGTACATCAAGGAAATGCCTGGTGGTGATGAGAATATTCAGATATATAGTAACTTAAAATGCAAAATTTGTGGAAAGAATTTAGTGGATGCGTACGTGAATGTTAGATGAAAAAAATAATCATGATGTACTCCACCAAACCCAAGGACGACACGGTGCTTCAACAAGCATCTGTTCTCCAAGGCTGGACATGAAAAGGTAAGCCACCGAAGGCGTCATTCTTGTACCCATCGCCGTCCCGTGCGCCTGCAAGTAACTTTCATTCATAAATGTAAAAGTTTGTCGTAGTTAATATAATGGTGCCATATAGATTTCAATACATTCACAGAATTTGAAGAAACACCTAGTTGCAAGAGGACGCAGCTACAACAAAATTCAATAAGTACCATCCTGAAGGCCTACTCACTACCCAGGACTACAGCACAAGACAAACCCAGGATCCAGGATACCACGCTCAAACTTTACCTAGTGGTTACATCTCATCCTAATCTTCCAACCTTGCGCCATATGTCTAACACTAACCATCACATTCGCTACACTTCAAATCGCCTTCGCCGTGCTGTTCTTGACACCCCCACCTTGACCTATAGCGTCCGCAATATACATTACATGATTATGAGAGCTTCAGTCTCGGCAGTGTCCCTGTGACTGAGTGTCTTAGCCATTGTGTTCTCCATTGTTTACTGGTACGCATCATTACTTTCAGCAATATATACCCCATAGCTCTTGCCTCGTCTACAAGGTCACGGTTTCTTCCATATATGCTGACATGTTAGCTAGGACACGGATCTCATTTACACCAGGTTAGATCAGCACACGTGTGAGTTTGCCGGTTTTGAATCGGAACCATTAAATTTCCAGTCTAACTCTCTCCCATTTGAGCTATTTCGGCTATTCGATTCAAGGATCATTCTCTATTCAATTTTGCAATCACCAGAGTGGAATTATGAAATACAAACCTATTTCAACAGTCAATCAAAACACAAAATTAGAACAAACATGGGTTCCTGGAGACGATATTGATGTCTAAGCCCGTTTTCTTAACAGCGGAATAATACAGGCATGTGTTTAGAGAGTTGAAGGAACATAATGGAAGACAGTGAAGAATTCATAATCCTGGTGGTGAGTAGGTCTTCACTCAGGCAGTTGTAGAATTGGTAGGGGAGGGGTCATATGAGAATGATGTAATAAATATCAACTTGATGGCTTCAAAGAACTCTTCTTCTTATACCACACAAAAGTTTCTGAAAGTAGGTGGAATTAATTTTATTGTGGGGAAAAATTGGCAAATGAGTCGGACAGGTCGCCTGCGTTGTCATGAATAGGTTAGGTTTGTGGTGTTTTTTGGAGAAGTTAGGTTGTTGATGACAAGGAAAAGATCCTTTGATCCGATTGAGCAATTTGATTGCTGTGGTAGTCTGACTTTGATTTGACAAGGAGTATGACAAGGATGTTGTTATATTCACTGACCAAGGCGGTGTAGTCGGCAACTGCGGGAAAGAACGAGAATGACGACTAGATATCAGAACGAAAATCATCGATGTTGATGTTACAGTATTTTGGGGGTTTTCGCATGCTCTGTCCGTGACAAAATATGTTGACAAGACACTTCATTGCAAAATGATGCGAAGGCAGCCCATGTTGGATATAAAGATAGCTCACAGAGTCATCTTTTTCTGACCGATGAGGAGATCCAATCATTGCCAATTTGTGGGCCCACGAACAGCATCTTATGACTATTTTAAGTCCCTGGCGAGTTGCAGGTGACTTTTTTGGGAGAAGTCGGCAACCTTCTCGTGGTCTCCCTAGTATCTCGTTCTCTCGAGTAACAAAGGTCGACAATGAGTCAACGAACAAACCGTCTTGGTACAACTCGGCAGCAGCACCGTCAATCTGAGCCCGGCTTCGCAATCCTTTTCAGGACGAACGACCACTACCGTTGAAAGCAATGGCGTAACGATGTTGCAGCTGACTGTGGAGGGTCTCAAACCTGCATAGATGGATATCATTGAACAGTTAGCAGCCACCAACAAAGCCATGATTCTCCTCCATGAAACCCACTGTAAAACTGATGAGAAACTTGACTAAACCTCTCTCTAGCAGACTACATTCCAAGCAAACGCCATGGGACAACCACCTTCATCAAACAAGATGTAGACTAACGGGACGAATATCATTAACCACCACCAGCTCATCTAGTCCCCACCTCACCTGCACGTTGTGTTTATGCAGGAGATTTCAACTACTAGCGCACGGACTGGAAATGCTCGCACTGTGACAGTGATGGGATCCGCCTTGCTAAATGGGCTTCAAACAACGGTTTGACTCTTCCGTTCAACCCCAAGGAATTATATAGATTTCTCTCGGGTCGATGGAATACTGGAACAAACGCGGACCTGCATTTTACTGCTCCCAGCCAAGTCAGTCAACTCCCAGTCCGCCATGCCCCATATCCCATCATCGACCGTTACTGTAAGTCCAACCTGCCTTAGTGACGTCTACCACAGATAAATTAGTGAAGCAGTGGACCCTCCGCAAAGCAGACTGCGACAGATTCCAACAAGAAGTTATACAGCACGTCCAAGGCCTGTCGCCTCCAGACAGTGACGATGTCAACGCTTCTTGCAAATCCTATTGCAGCATGCTGATAAACGCAGCCAAACAGACCATTCCTAGTGGCTACCAAAAGAGCTACGTTCCCTGTTGGGAAGGAGAGTGCCAAGATCTGTATGGCGATTTCACATCAGCTTCATAAGGAGGACTCTGATGCTAGAGTCACATGCAGCTCCCTTTACAGCGTAAAGAAAGGTTGAGACCACGGAATCTTTTGATTTCACCCACTCTAGGAAAAGAACATGGCAAACTGTTGAACGATTGACTGGAAGATCAGCGCCAAAGCGCCAAGTGTTGGGAAGTCCAGTAACTGCTAACGCCGTACCAGTGTGTTTGTAAACAATGGTCGTTATTCCAACCCCGACCGTGATCACTCTAGGATGGTCATGAAGGAAGTGTCCAAGCTCTGGAAGACAAGCAGTACTTCTGACCTTTCTGGCACATTCCCTTTGGAGGAAATGGGAGAGGCTCTAAAACTCCTCAAGTCTGGCAAGGTCCCAGGGCCAGATAGCGTCCACCCAGAATTCCTTCATCCCCCGGTATAGAGGAAACTAACTGGCTCGGTGAATTCCTCTCACCCTGTCTTGAGAAGTGCAGGATCCCGAAGATTTGACGTAAAGCAACTGTGATAGCACTGCCGAAACCAAACAAGCCAAAGGATGATCCTAAGAGCTAACGTCCCAACTCTCTGCTCTGCATTCCCTTCAAGCTACTTGAGCGACTGATTCATAGCCTGATCAATCCCATCATCGACCCTCCGCTACTACATGAGTAGGCTGGCTTCCGCTGTGGCAGATCCACAGTGGACCATGTCACTCTCCTAACGCAGAATATAGAGGACAGCTTCGAAGAGAAACAGAAGACAGGAGCTGTGCTGTTTGAGGTCTTACATATAAGTTTCTCAATCTTCTCACGGATAGACACAGTGTTTGTCCTCTACTTATCTTAAATCGCAACTTCATCCTAAAGACCAGTGATGGGCAGCAATGTAGGTTACGAATACATACATATAGTATACATATATCCATGACCTGCCACGCAGACACCTCTAACAAATACGGATACACAGACGACCTATCTATCCTGACTACTGGCAAGACCTCAGATACAATCGAGAGTGCTCTCCGCCAAGACATGGACAGGGCCCCCCTGGCTACCTACTTTTATGGGGATTAAAGCTTAGTGTGGGCAAGACCGTCTCAGCCGCCTTCCGCCTGTAAAACAAGGACGCCAACCGAGAACTTCACTCCAACCGGCTGAGTTTCCAGCAGTGCCCAATATATCTAGGAGTGAAGCTAGACAGAACTCTAAACTATCGGCAACATCTGGCAAACTTGAGGGATAAGATCACGTCAAGAGTAGCCCGATTCGTCGCTTAGCCGGTACCAGCTGGGAGCAAGTGCGAAAGCTCTTCGCACACCAACTCTGGCGTTAGGCTATGCACCAGCAGAATAGTGTGTTCCAGTTTGAAGTAGGAGTCGGCATACACCTTTAGTGGACACTGGTTTAAATGAAGCCATTCGCACTGTAACAGGATGCTTGTGCCCAACACCGGTGGACCAACTGCCCGTTCTCGCTGGTATCCCGCAACCTGACATCAGCCGAAGAGCGGCTATGCTGGCCATTGCGAAAAGAGCTCAGGAGCCTAACCACCTTTTCCATGAAACAATAGCCAGAACCACAGCCGGTGTACGGAAGAGAATACTTTCCAGACAACCAATTACCAAGCATGCAGTTTACCTGTTGAAGACCTTGACGCCAAACCAGTCCCTAAAAGCTTGGACAACCAATGTTTGGAGAGACCAGTGGTGTGAGTCATCGTCATCACTGCAGCACTTTACCAGTGATCCATCGGGCAACTGCCCAGGCTTTGCCCTATAGCAGGCATGCGTGGACAAAGTTGAACCCCCTGTGTACTGGCATCGGACGCTTTAAGGCCATTCTGTTCAGATGGGGTTGGCCGAAAGTCCAGCCTACGAGTGTGGTGAAGAGGAGCAGGCAGCTGATCACATCATCACAGGCCACCAAATAAAATGGTATCTGTCTAATGGAAGTTGAAGGCACCACCAAAGAATGGCTGATTCACAGTAGTTTAGAAATGTAATGCTTTTGTTCATTGACATATACAAAAACTAAAAGAAGCAAGGGATTTGATCCGACGGACAGAGTTTCAAGGAAGGAAGAACATTCGTCCAGGAACAATGATGAAGTGAGCTTATTATTGTTGCTTTGCGGTGATCTGTATTATCACAACAAATTAAAGTGATGTATAAAGCTGAAACGAGGGACGGTGTCATTGACAGCTATTTGAAGACCATTACGGACCAAATCCTTTTGAGTGATATATCCCGCAATTCTCAGTGATTTAATAACATCAGGGTTGTGTATTCTGTTAATACACTTTAAACAATCTGAAAATTTACTGGTTGTTTCAAGGTCCATGTTGTCTGCAGGTTCCATTCATTCGGCTGATCCCAGCCTTATTGTATTCAGCTTCTTTAATTGGCTGCTATTTTGTTGGTTCCCAGTTTTCATTAATGGTATCTGGTTCAATTTCTCTGGTTGTTCCCATGCAGCGTCCTTGTAATAAGTGTTAGCACTAGGCAGGTTCAATTCTTTGGTGGTTTCTGTGGTTCATATGTTTGAAGGTTTCCAGTGTCTTCTAGTTCATATTGGTAGTTCCCATAATTTACTAAGTTAATTTCTCTGGTGGTTTCTATAGGGTCTTTGCAATAGTATCTCCTGGTTTTAACTATTTCGTGATTGCCAGTGTTTTCTGGTTCCATTTCCTTGGTGGTTTCCGGTGTTTTGCGTGTCTACTGATTCGTTATATCTGGTGCTTTCTATAGGTTCTTAGATGGTTCTTAGGGGTGTGTATCAGTTCGATTTCTTGGGTTCGTGTGCACATTCTGTTTCCGGTTCTATATTATCGATGGCTATACTGATAAATTCGCTATCCTCTGTTAAGGTTGGGTTTGGATTAGGATTAGGGTTAAGGTTACCGGCCAGCAATGGGAAATGGTTATCCGGTCGACTATTGGGTGAATATCATCGGCCTTATAAAATTAAACCTAGACAATGCAAGGGAGAATGCTACAGAATTCAATTTATCCAAGTAATGGCAAGGGTAAAAAATCAAGCCCAAAATTACAGAATAAGTATGTCAAATCAATCAATGTACAGCAAACTCAAAAAGAAATTTATAAAAGAAATGAAAGGCGAATTAAAAGCAAAAACAAGTCAGAACTAATATCGACAAAGAAAAGAAGACCGAAGGGCACACATACACAAACTAAGATGGCCAAACTAAGAAACCAGCTTAAATTAAACTCCGTTCTATAAATACGAATCTAAATTGCAATTTTTGTCTAAAACTGAAAGGTAGATTCAGACCCTATTAAACAGGAAAAAGATAAACAACGAGAATACCAAAAACATATAACATACGCCAACGGGAAAACAGAACAAACACAATCCACAACTTTTTATGCAGTAATATATATAATCGTTGTTTTGGTAGTCCTATCGCCGCATGGCATTGACACACCAGTTTCTGGTGACTAAAGAATGCAACCACCATTTTCTTTCCTTGGTGCTCGAAATAGAGTTCGTCAGTGTACATAACGAGGACATCTTGTGCGTACAATGAACTCCGTTCGCGCTTCTATGAGATTTTGTTTGGCCCGAAAATTAATGCTCCACCAGGACCAAATGGGGCCCCAGACCCAATGTCCGTGAGCATATTAATCTGAGAAATATTCTAAGTAAATTTGAATGCACATGCTCCAGGACCATATGGCAATATGGGTCCCTGGAGCAGTATTTACTTAGAATATTCTCCACTTTCCATAATCTCTGGACCATTTGGTGGTATTCAAATATGTTCCATGATCATTTTCAGCATATCAAATATGCTCCTGGACCATATTTTTCGTTATGTTCCAGGACCATATGACAAATTTGGTCTTGGAGCAGTATTTGACTAGAATATTTTTCCAGATTATTTGATCTCCGGACCGTATGCTCCAGGACATAGGGTTCTGGAGCCTAATTTCGGGCCCAAATCTCATAGAGCCACTCCGTTCAAACCTTACAGGAAATAAAGAGCATCATATACCAGCTTTCTTTGCAAACAATCTAAGGTCAGACACTATTGTAGTTTGAAAAGATTATAGGTTTGTTGTAGTAATCCATCAATTTTTGCATGTGAGTAAAATATTTATTTTTGTATGCCACTTTAGAAAGAATCCTAGAAGTGAATTACCTAGCTTGTTTCATACATCATCAAGAAAATATCGAATTCCCCAAATGCTAAATTAGGAAGGTGTTGATGCTAATAGACCCTTTCTGTTCGTCAAGGGATTCTTTAGAACGCTTGTCGTCTTGATGTTCTACAGTCTAACAATCCGGGATGCCAAATTCTCCCAAGTCCGTGTTTCGCAAATGTCCACTTTAGACCACAAAAGAACACCTTTTTGAATTCCCAACTCTTTTGGCTTCAAGTACACCAGCAGACTAATAACTTTAAGCTCGCTGTTATATTAAATAGGTAACATCTAAATCCTGGTATAATACGCTCCTGATCTATACCACCGCTTCATATTAGACTACGGCAAAGAATCTCTCTTGCATCCAGCACTTTTTATACTTCACATTCACAGTTAGTTTTCACCAAATCTAAAATGGGGCTTTACCTCCCCTTCTAACATTGTCCAATTGGAAAGCACACTGATGACCTACTATTGTACAATCCTTACGATCATACCTGGAAAATCCAATGAAAAATCCCCAGCTTTTTATAGTATAAATTCCAGTAAGATCTCGATACAAAGCATGTAAACTGATCGCCCCCTTCCTGATTAGCATTTGGTGAACTACTGCATTTTTTCCTCTTGCATAATGTAAAAGGTACTTTCCCTTCCTTGCAGGAGTCTTTTTCTGAAGTTACATAACAGAAATACCATAATATTTCTATACTATATAGGTAAAGATCTTGTTATAAACACTTTTTTCGTGGTCACAGTGAAAAGAAGGCCAACTATAGATCAGTTAACAGCAAAGTTTGTAACATGTTATGTAGGGCCTGTTATCTTATGTAGGGTCGGGGCCTGACTGTTAAACACTGGGCAATGTACTTTTAGAGTTTTAAATAGTATGGGTTCGTAACGATTCGCAGAATGATTCGCATGCAACCAAGAGTGACGTAGGATGTTAACTGTCTACTCCTTGAACGTTACGCATAACCCCCGCAGCGCGCGCAAGTGGCTGTAAGCCGGCTAAATACCCTTAACGGGGATCCGTCTGCTCATTTAGCCGGCTGTAGGGTATTTAGCCGGCTGACTAGTTTTTCAGGTTGTATACTTATGGACCCATCTTTTTCACAATTCATGGGGACAATGGAATATTAATTATTAAAGCACAAATATCAGATGTTTGAATCCTTAAAGGAATTTTATTATTGGAATAACAGAGTTTTGGAAAAAAAGATTTGATGAACGTCACGGCATTGATTGGTTATTAATGGGTGAGGGTTGCTCGGGGGGACCCATTCAGGTAAAAATGGACGTACGTCTCCCTACATTGAAAAAAACCACCGTTATCTCATCGTACGTCGGTTTTTTGAATCTGTAGGGAACAGGGTAATTTTGTACTGTTTAGACCTAATATAAACGGGTCTTTTGGAAAAAATAATAGCACTTTGCAAGGTCATTGTACAGACCACCTGCTTTAACATAGTCGAGATTTATATATAACGGACGCCCCCGAAGAGCACACTGATTCTGATGCCTGAGACGTGACCTGTATCCTGACACGTGACAACCAACTATTCATCTCGTAACCGTTTAGAACTACAATTCGACGGCAAAGCAGCAAGCATTCCGCATCTCCTGTTGTCACAGCGTAATCGATAAGATGTGAGACTATCTGTTGTTCTCTACAGGGAGGGTAGGACAGGATCTGATCGATTTGGGCATTGGGAATGTTCAAACGGTAATTTGTGAAAACGCTACCTGCATTTACTATGACAGTCTCGTCCCAGTCGACATCAAACATCATCTCTGTAAACCTTTGTTCAAAAGATCTTAGTAACTATCATGATAAATTAAGAAAAAATATGAAGTTCACAATCAACGCATGCTTCTGTTAAATTCCTGTGCATAACTCAACTCCAGAAACTTCCCCGGCAAAAGTAATCTCTATCAACATAAACCCTTGACATACGCGCCATGGCTACGGTCCGTGACATTAAAAATGCAAGCTCTTAAAACCTTGGTTCAAAGATCGTAGTAATATCATATAATTAAAAAAAAAAACTATGAAGTTCACATCAATCATCTTCTGTTTAAATTACCTGTGCAATAACTCAAACTCCAGAAACTTCCCCTCAAAATAATCTCTGATCAAACAAATATCCCTGGAACATACGCGCCATGGCAACAGAGCTATGCGCTCTGTAGCATGCGCACCGATACACTCTAATGTCAAAAACGCCCTATTATAATTATTATACAGACCCCAGAACCATTGCACTCCTGATTTCCATCGGTCCAAATGGCGGTATGATTGTTCCCAGATTCGCAACAGGGCTGGACTGAATGGACCCGTCTTTGTTGCTAAATTCTACAGGTGATACTCGAGACAAGAAATGTAGGACATATTGATTCCTCAATATAATTTGGTGAAGGTTTTTTTCGTGTTTTTCAAAATTCTAATTGTTTGAAACCGAACTGAGATGGTTTTCTGACTCTGTATAATACTTCCATCAGTCATTACAATCACGAATACAATGTGACTGGGATAATACCTAATCTATTAAACTCCACATAGTTCTGAAAGTTACAATCCTTGTGAGAATATCCTCCCTATTTAGTTTACAACAATTTATTCAAGAAAGGGTCCCCCGAAAAGTGGCTTTGTGACTGGGATCAACGAGGTATTCCTTTTGGTCACCAATCCACCTGATTGTTTGCGCTTCATCCATGCACACCTATACGCGACCAATTAATTGTTAGCACCTGGTGGTCTGGCTCTCTCGGTTGATAAGATTTAAGTCTGGGGTTATGTCGAATTTTGTTCATGGTCCAGGGCGCAGATCCCTATAACAGATTACTCTCTACACAGGCTCTAAAGATTTCAGCTTGGTTCATTGGAGATATCACCAATGCCAATAAGTGGTGTAGTTTTATTGCAGCCTTCCAAGCTGTCCTTTGCGTGACAGGATGTCTTTCTGCTGTCGGCGACATAGGACCATGAAGAAAGAGCTCCAGGATAGACTGGATGCACCTACAACCAAGCGTCTTATTCGAGTAAAAAACATACCCTTGCGTGAGCACAGACCAAGCACATATATATGGAGATATCCCTCCCATTTCATCTACTGTTGCCCTCAACGCCGTGCAACGATTGCCGGTCACTGTCATCGTGCGATTGATCAGTAGTCTCAGACGTCACATGTTGGAAGTTCCCCGTGCCAAACAGGGGTCGGTCGCGCCCCTTTAACTACATTGATGTGATTTGCTCAATCAGCAGATCCCTCTGACATCCCCAACTAATGACAAACAGGGACATTTGGGCGCTACATGTGAACAGCATCTTCTCATGGCTTGCGGCCGTTAGATAGATCGATAGATGTAAAATTTCATGAGGCATATGGTTCATTATGTGTAATAGTTTACATCTAGCATGGGGAATGTCACTTTGCAGTGTCAATCTTGAAATCCTCCCAGCCCCTCCCTCTCTAAATAATGAAGGTCCCAATATATGTTGGAGTCTTTTGGAAATACAGTATCTTATGGCATACCTTTGTCATATTCTATCAAGAATTGAGTCCACCATATTGGCGGCGCAAGAGTTGTTAAATCACTCTGCATCCCGCATACAAGCAACCGTTTGACTGACGCCTGCTGCGTACTCCCTATTTCGGACATGGTTGGTGTTCATACGCAAACGATTTTGCCGCATATAACCGAAACAATTACGCAGCAATGGGTCATCTAAATCCCAACTGTTTGAATTCCAATTTGAATTCGCATTAGAATGCAACAACTTTGCACGAATTCGCTTCTTTGAACAAAATAGCAGGTACGAACAAGGCCACACACCTCGTCTTTCATAACAGGTATGGGCGGGTGTATGGGTTGAAGACATTTTCATCTTCACAGTAAAGCATGCTATAAGATATTTGGTCAATTGCCTATGAGGTCTCATATGAACAGTCACCCTAAAAACTGTTAGCCTTTATCAATGTATTCGTTGGAAGTATTCTTATCTGTTTGCTTGGTAGGGCACCTGGCTCAAGCCCTGGCGAATAGCGCTATGCCATCGTATTTACTGTAACGATCATTTTCATTCCATCGTGGTTCAGACAAGATTTGGCGAGGTCTTTTTTTGCTAATGCATGATCTGACTTCACAATAGCTAATTAGAGATTTTAAACCACTTAATTTTTAATGTTAAATGTGTATGGCGTCCATGGAATGACCTACTTCCTCCCATACATGGAAAATTTTTGATTGAACTTCACGGGCCCAACGCGGAACGGAGGTCAGTTCATTTTGTTCCTCGAATTGGCGAATTTTTAAACCTCATATTTCAGTGCAATTATGAAATATAATGAACATGATGTACGAATTCCTTCTTTATTATTATTTTTGCACAGTCCCCCCCCCCCCCAAACCCCCCCCCCCCCCCCCCCCAAACAAAAAAAAAAAAAAAACCAAAAGGTGACGGACATGGCCCTTCAGTCCCGTTCCACGGGCCCTGTTTTAAGGTTTTTTTTATTAAACCACTCTGGCAACCGATACCACGCGAAAGGAAGAAGGATTGGAAAACCCAATGTAGTTTCATGGTATTAAATTTCCGCGAGCCTGCATTATGAACAAATATTCGCCGAAGTCCTGATTTTTCCCTCAAAGGGCGACTTGTATACCAGTGTAGAACAGGTGATTATATCATAATTTTCCGTGTTAAAAGTTCAAATTAAATCTTTGATGTTCAATCAAAATAGTACTTCCTTTGTATACCTGTCCTCATTCAGGCCACGAACACTTATTGATTAGTATAACAGCATCATATCATCGATTCCATATTTTTAGACGGCAGATGCCAATGGTGCCCATGCATGCCGTTCTTATAGTTTTGGTCCACTATCTGTTATAATCTTGAAGATGTATTCATAATGAATATTGTCAATTGTATTTTTTCCTTTTTGTGTTCCTTTCCCTTTTCCCCTCTTTTTTTCTTGTTTCTTTGTTGTTCCTTTTTTTCCTTTTTTCCTTTTTTTTTTTATTTCCTTCCGTCTTTTTTTTTCATTTCTTTTTTTTTCCGCCTTTTCCTTTTTTACCTTTAACTTTAAGTTTTTTTTTATTCTTTTGTCCCCCCCCTTTTTTTCTTTTCCCTTGTTTTGGTGTTTCATTTAAATTTAAACTATCAATTCGCTATCCCTTCCCCCCTTTAACCTTTATCATGAGTCTTCCGATTTAACCACCGCCGAAAGTTAAATTAAAAAGAAAACGTCCTCATATATTCACATTAACACACCCTCTATTAAATGGTTTACTTAAAGGCACTATCAGTGCTTTGCTAAATCAGAAAATCGAAAAAAACATCAAAATCAGGTTTTTTGCATTTGGAACAAGTATAAGGTATGCCTAACATACCCTGCAAGTGCAAGTCAGAATGCAACCTATAAAAGAAAATAGATTTTGTATTACTGTCCGTACGGACAATTAACTACAACGTTAATTGAATGGGCTTCATATCTCTGAACATTGCTGTTTTTTTTCCCTTTTCAGTTTTTTTGGAAAATATACCAATGGGAGTCCTACGACCTATCATATAACTTTAAGCTATTCCTACAAATTTTAAATATTTTTGTTTTATCTTTCCGGATAACACTGATATTGTCGTTAAAGAACCGATGCAGGTTCAGAGGCTCTAAACTTTTCAAAAATCGCCTATTTGGAATCCCTATGGCGTCAACTTAAAATGTTGATGACTACGTAGATTTTATGTGAAATTTATAAGTTTATTTCCCCCGGAAAAGATTGTTTTTTTTTAACTCGTCTTTTAAAAGAGCAACCTCTTTTAGAAATAAAAATTGCCGAGAGCTTTAATGAACCGGTGTCATTTTGGGTTCTTTATGTCTGATTACTTTATCTAAAGGTTTCACATTCGATCCTATAATTTAACAGATAGCTTGCAACATAATTTTAACAGATTACTCATAACTCGTAACCTGATTGTGGAATGGCACCACATTGATTCTTTTATCGTCCTGCTTTCTGCGTCTGATATTCCATACCTTTCTTTTGAACGATAGTATCTACTGAAGAAGAGCCATTTTGGTGAGATAGTTATCTACGAGTAGCAAGATTAGGTCTTATGTTTTCATCAGCGTCATATTGATTCTGGTCGCTTTTACACGTTGTACTATATGAAGCTTTTCGATAAAGAAAAAATCTACTATTGAAAAAGTCCTAAATATCCAGAGTTCGAACCGTAAGAATCCCCATAAAATAATCTGACGAGTAAAAGTGACTGTCCATCTGTTCGCCTATTTCTTAAGTGGGTGTGGCTGTCAACTGAGGGAGTTCATACAACGTTCATATTTTGATGGAAGGATTTCATATATCAATTCTGTTCGTGAAAGATTTTGGATGAGTTTTTTTTTTTGTTTGTTCCATTTCCTCTAAGACGTGGCTAATTTCTGAAAGTATCTCTTAGGAAGAAAAAAGGATTTGAGGAATTTTGTTATCTGTTTGTTTTATGATTAAATAGACAACATCGAACGTGAGTCATACACATACGTTTCTACTATCCGAGTTATCCAAATGGAAATTGCTACTCATTATGCCGCGAACCTCAAATGGTTTGTGTTGGTGTTTTATTAACAAAAATCAAGAAACTTAAAATTTAAAAAAAGAAAAAACCTAAAAAATTAAAAATTTAAAATTCAACACTTGAAAAAAAGAATATCGGATGCTCGCAATCACTATCGGATATTTTCCTTTTCAACTTGGAGAACGAATATATTGGTCATACACATTCGAAATTCGGATTCTATATATAGCTTTGAATCATTGCATATGTCACTGAATTTCACCAGCATAAAAATTATCGACGTGTTGCATTTGAGATCAATTTTTAAAACCATCATACACCATAAATTTCCGCACAATTAAAATCAAAAAATCGAATTTGACGGTACATGCGGACAGTGGTTCTAACAAACACCCATACCGGCACGCGCGATATTCATATATCAACTCTATCCCCGCATATCGCGTTGTATATGTTACCAGTGTCTCACGATATTCGCCTCTCGTTCGCTCGTTCTGCCCGTATACGATCTGGGACCTCCATTTTAATTATTTCCTTCCTTGTTAAGTGTATAATGAATTCAGTCCAAGCTGCGGCCATGACTGTGTACATTCGTCAAAATGTATCAAATGTATATAACAGCGATCTACCCCCGAACAGTCTGAAAAAATTTCCGCGCCCAACTGCGGTGGATTTTTTTTTTTCTATAAGAGTTCTATTCTTTCCTAAACTTAGAATTCGATGAGTGATGGACAGACCTTACAGCCTCCCGAGATGACCCAGCCGACGGTTTTTGTTAACCAAAAGTGCACAGAGATGGGCAAAGGTTGAGAACCAGAAGAACGTGCGGCACAAGAGATACCGAAGACAGCCTTAACTCTTAAACCCGCGCGAGCAACATTACTGTTATTAAGTTTAATAATTCTTTAAAAAATGCTCAAATTCAACATCAGTAAATTCTTTCATTTCCATTCGAAACAGCGTCTCAAGATAACTTACTTCGAATGGCTTTTAACATTTTTGTTCGTTAAGACCGTACTTGGGTTTTACACTCATACTTAAAGATCCAGATTTGCATTCCATTGACCAAAAGTTGTAGCGTTACTCCGATCCAGGGTGTTGCAAAAGACATGGACGTGTTGAGTTGCACCGTTTCGCGTATACGATCTTTTACATACGCTCACATTACGGAGGTATACTCTTAAAATATGGTGTAAAGGAGGAACCTGGCTGTCAACTGGGATAATATTTTGCACAAAGTGGGCGTCCAATTGGTGTCAAAACTATACACAATACGACATACGAGGTTGCGTTGATACCAATCTGGTGCAAATTTTTACCCCATATTGTGTAGTTGGACACCAATCTGTGCAAAATGTTTACCACTTGACTCCCATCTTCAAAATTTTACCCCATATTGTGTATAGTTCAACATCCATCTGTGTAAAATGTTACCCCCATGCATTTGACACTATGTTCCCCTCCTTTACAAACCGTATTTTTAATTCAACATTCAAGTTTATGAATTATAATAAACGCTAAATGAGATATCCCCACCCAGCATATGACAATTGGTCATGTCATTGTCATGATTAAAACATATTAAAGGTTTATTTTTATAACGACCCCCCAGTGAGACTTCAGAGTGGTCATGTGCTTAATTAAAGATTTAGTCACCTAAAATCTCAATTTAAAGAGTGGGTCCACAGGCCCGAGAGGAAGGTATAGTGGTTCTGCCCACAAGGCATTTCTCCATTCAATTTTTGCACTGGTTGTCACGTGAATATAGTGACAAGAGTATTTAAGATTGTCAGATTGGGATGGGTTCTGTTCATTTAGGTACGTTTTTGTCACTATCAATTCATATGACACCCCGTGCAAAAATTGTATTGGAAAATTGCAATTGTGGGAAGAACGCTATACCTCCTCTTCACAGTCCCCTGGGTAATCGCGTGTGTTGCTAAACAGTGAAGTGGTAACTAACGTAAAACACTTTTTTTGTCAAATTCTTTCAAAAGAAAAAATGAGCAAAATCAATGCATGGTAGGATGTAACTTATTTTATGAACCGTTATACTAAAATCTTGATTTTGATGCATGGGCTGAGCCATAGGGACAAGTTTTAAGATCTCCCAACCCACGGTGTCCTCTTATTACCCGATCTGTTGTCCACTTTCCTATGCAGTGTTGCACAATGTTTTTTTTTCTTCCCCGTAGCAAGTTTTTTGAACTTGACATTTCCCTATATACCTACACTTAGAGGTTTAGAAAAAATCCGACTCTAATATTTCCACTAGTGCTTTACGCACGGTACCACAGTATAGCAGCAGGGTCATAAATGTAGATCCAAGTTGTGGCTAAGAAGTTTGAAGATGTTTTTCAATATTTTTGAAAAACATGTGATAATGTTTGCACTTTATCCTGTTAAATATTAGGGCAAATAATAAAGGGTAAATTTTCAAATCATTTTCAATTGTTTATACCTTACTACCCTATGAACTTTTACTGATGCGAGTATGCCACTCTTTGCCAGAAAGGTGTCTGTCTTAGGCTCCTATTTCTATCACCTTTTTTAGCCCTCCATTTCTTTTTCTTTTCTTTGTCCACTGGCATTAATTTGTCCCAAATTTGCTCATTTTTCCAGGGCGGCGGTGCTCCCTGCTTTGGCGACCTGTTCCGTGCAGTACTGTATGTTTATCCTAGCAGATGGGTCGTAACTTAACATTAGAGTCCAAACACTACTTTTGATGTTGAAATGCTAAACTTAAAATGTTTAACTAAACACCAGCCTTAATCAGGAATTTTCCAACACATTTTATAGAGCTGAATGAGAGGTAATAATGGTGGCTGGGGTTAGAATGTGGTTTAGAACATGAAGAGAGGAAAACGGAGACTAGGATGGATACGCAGTGACGAGATAGAGGAACTTAATTTTTATCACGGTGCATGTGCACAAATCCATCAACCTCTCCTCTCTCTCTCCACCCCCTCTCTCCCTATCTCTCCGACTATAGCTATAACTTCTTCTTTATTGGTATAATATACGGTTACAATGGACATCTAAATTTCAGGATTTAAAAGTTAATCCTTTGTGATTTTAGTTAGGGACCAATCAAACTAGGTTTAATCAAATCCTATTGCCTCGATTCACTTCACTCAGAATATATTTCAATTAAAATCTAATAGATTAATGTTAATGCAATAGAGATTAATTTTTTACATCCTAACATCATTACATGAAACTGAAACAATATCAGTGTTAATTTCTTTCCCGAGTATATGTTTTCTCACCTATTTGGAGGAAGGTGAAAACTAAATATCTACACATTTGTGACAGCTTGTTAATGCTTGAAGCACAAATATGACCAGTGGGGGTCTGATAATAGGAAATTGGAAACCTGGCATTCTATCACGAATAGAGTTATGAGTTTTGATGGAAAATGCATGCCGATCAGCTCAATATCTATTTTCAGTATAAGAAAGAGAACAAAGTTAGAACATAATACCGGATTTTATTTCATACCAACCCCAGTGTGGTATCAATGAAATGTTTTTCATGAATACAAGCTCCCTCAAAGTGGTTTGATATAAATGGCTATCAGAAAAAATGCCCCCCCCCCCCGATAGAGGCCGCCGGAATTCCAGACTTTTTGTCACTCCCTTTTGAAGCTTGAATTCCAGATTAATGTCTAACGGGGGTGGAATTCCATCCAGCATTTTAGGTATAGAGGGGTGACGGAATTCAGTTTTTAACGATTTTTCAGATGAAAATTCCTGAAAAAAATCAATATTTTCAAACACCCTCTATACCCCTAACCATAAGCCTCTGGGATTCCATGTTTTTTTTTTACATTGGTAGTCTAAGAATTCTTGAATTACGGAAAGTAGTGTCTGGAATTTCCTGGTATTACCGGAAGGTAGCGTATGGAATTCCAGATACTTCTTGGAAGGATAGCCAGGAATTCCAGATATTTTGTGAACAAAAAATTTTCCCCCAAAAAAATTAGGGGGGGGGATTTTTTTCTGGAATAGCCCATGTTTTAAACTAATCGATCTTTTGATAATTACAATCTGCATGCTTCCAGATTTAATTAGCCTTTTTAGTCGAACAAGGAAATTCCAATTTATTTAATTCTCATTCAAACTTTTTTTTTGTAAATTTCCATAGTTTTTTTAGAATATCCAAAAATGAAGTTGATGATTTTTTAGAGCAATAGCCTATATCCAAATCAATTTGGATTTGGTATTTGCAGATCAATATTAGAGTTATGTTATTTTTAAATGCCTTAGTTTACGACTTCACTTTTTACGAGCTTTTTTCCTCACCATGCTGGCACGTCATCTTTACGAAAAGGCTACATTTGCGAATGAATTGAAACAACACGGGTTATCTGCAGTTATTAACGTTAAAAACATACATGCGTACATTTTAGTAGATCAAATTAACTTGTTGTACAATAGAATTTGTGCAAAATGGAGAAATATCCGCTGGGTGAAGCGAGTAATCCGTTGCTTAAACTCAAACAAACCGTTCGGACTCACGTTTTCTAAGATTTCTACAATATAGCCGACTCACTTTTGGGGAATTTGCCGTCGCCTTATTAGAAATGCATTCGAATTCCGGGAATCCTTAATTCCACTTACATTTATTAAGTAACTTGCATTGTAGTTATATAATCCTTCGTAATTGTTCTTTTTAAGGGAAACATTTTGATGCAGCCACTTTTGAAGAAACATAGGCATATGGTGAGCATTAACCTTTTCAGCAATGTGAAAATATCTCTTCTAATAATAAGACTCACAAGATGCTATTCCATATCAACCCCCTCAGATACCATACATATACCCTTCATACTCACAACTATAACGATACAGTTTTTAGCACTTACGAAAAACATGAACATTTTTTGAATTATCTCAAAAGGGCAAAAAGTGCAAGCGTTGTTGAAATATTCACAAAGCCCAAACATCTCAGCGTTTGTTCGCTATTCCTATCTCTCAGAATGAAATCTTAAATAAGACTACCAAAAACGACGATGATGATCAACGATGAACGATGGGACAAAATCAACGAACGACACGACAACGACATTAATAGCAAAGTATGCACTGAACCTCTTGACCTCCGCTGAGACCGGCAGGTCGAGTACTATCCTCAGTGTTGATTGTGGCGTGCTCATCTACAGTATACAGTTAGCAAGACTAATGGCATTTCCCTCTTAAGTCTGACTCTCGCATATCTTTAAAGAAGTAAATTAATATCGATGGTGTTAAAAGAAATTTTTCTTGGATTTAAAGTAAAAAAATGTACTCATATGTCTCAAGTAAACAAAACCACCCAACGAAATAGACGTTGACGATTGTATTGATTTCCATTCAACAGCAACACAGATGATGATTGAAATATTTGGATTTAAATATAAGACGTTAAATTGGCAAAATAATGGATTAAACAGGTATGTTAGTAGGAAGCTCCCACTAAAAATATGGCTTTTTACTATTTGAGGAAAAGCAATTTACCCCTTCCTAGTCCATGCAACATAAATGGCCATTAATGGACACTATTTTAAGAATGTGGAGTGGCTTTAAGACAATAGGTGCATGCCTCCATAAATGAAAGGTTTAATACCAGTGTTAGGCGCATAATGTTCTATTAACAAACCATCTACCAACCAATTCGCAGCACCACATCCATCCATTTATCTTCAATAAACGGTCCAAAATAAGTCTGCTTGATAGTTTGCCTTGTTTTTGTTAATTTTCTTATATCATTTTACTTTATCGCATTTGTTCTTATATATTGCAATCTCATCTTTGTAAGCCGGTTTTATGCTTATTTGGCCCTGAAGAATAGTGTTTTGTCACCTCAAAACGTCTGTTGGTTCTAGATTTGCTGTTGTTGAATCTTTGTGGTTGTTTTTTAAAAAAAGAAAAAACCTAAAAAATTAAAAAAAAAAAAAAAAAAAAAAAATGTGCATGAAAAAACAAAAATTTGACCTGACATGTTTACACTCACGTGACGCACTGATGTTTCAGATCTGCATATTTTCGATTTCTATGCTGAACAAATGAAGAAGTTGGTGAAGAAATAGGTAGATATGAAATATTTTTGTGCTGACCATTTTTCCCCATCCAATGGGATTTACCCACAGTTAGCTGGGTTTTTCGTCCATTATTTTGTCTGAATATGGTGACAATCTTTCTGGATCATATAGAATATAAATATATATATATATTATATAATATATATATATATATATATATATATTATATAATATAAGGCGAAAGAATTGATAACAAAGGCGGGGCGTTTGCATACTATCCGGTAAAAGGAACTTGCTGTGAATGGGACCCGAACCCAACCTCTTTGTCAGTACTAGAGCGCGCTAACCAATTGCGCCATAACAACTGATGGGTTTTTTTGTTCGAGTTTCAACATACTATTACTAAAGCTTTCCACCAACCGCTTTCGACGGTCACTGATTCTACCGCCCTCACTCAGACTATCATCATTCGTTTTTTCGATTTGGAAACGGACAACTATCAATTAATTATATATACGGAGAAATGGTGAGTTGTTGACACGAATCTATGTGATTTTTGTTTGGAAATATGTATACAGGGGGCGAAAAGAATTGATACAAAGCGGGCGTTGCATACGATCTAAAATGAACTTGCTGTGAGGGACTCGAACCCACAACCTCTCTGTCGCCTATAGCGCGCCTAACAATTGCGCATCACACTTGATGGGTTTTTTGTTCGAGTTTCTACATCACTATCGTCCATCCGCCTTTCGAACGTCACTAGTTTGCCGCCCTCACTCAGACGATCATCATTCGTTTTTTCGAATTGGATACGGACAACTCAAATTAAATTAATATACGGAAGAAATGGTGAGTTGTCACGAATCTGATGTGATTTTTTGTTATGGAAATAATTGTATAGTCTAAAGAATTATACCAAGCGGCGTTGCATACTTATGTAAAGGAACTTGCTGTAGGGACTCGAAACCCACAACCCTGTCAGTACTAGAGCGCTCTAACCAATTTCGCCATCACAACTTGATGGTTTTTTGTTGTTCGAGTTTCTACAGTCACTCGCGTTCCAACCTCCTTTCGACGTCACGTAGTTGCCCGCCCTCCTCAGACTAATCATCTTCGTTTTTTCGAATGTGATACGGACAACTCAAATTTAATTATATATACGGAAAGCAATGGTGAGTCCTTATACATTATTTCCATAAAACATCACATCAGATTCGTGACAACTCACCATTTCTTCCGTATATTAATTACTTTGAGTTTGTCCGTATCACATTCGAAAAAACGAATGCTGATCGTCTGAGTGAGGGCGGCACCTACGTGGACGTCGAAAGGCGGTGGGACGCTATGATGTAGAAACTCGACCAAAAAAACCATCAGTTGATGCCATTGGTTAGCGCGCTCTAGTACGACAGAGAGGGTGTGGGTTCGAGCCCATTCACATCAAGTTCCTTTCCGTAGTATGCAACGCCGCTTGTTTTTCAATTTTCATTCCGCCTATACATATTTGCCTCCATACAAAAATCAAATCAGATTTCGTGACCACTCCCATTTCTTCCTAGGTATATATATATAGTTTGCATCAGTTACAAAGTTCGGAAGGGCTTACGTCGGGCATGTATTGATAAAGTTACTAATCAGTAGACCAAAGTCGGTTGTAGTCGCATGCCGTAAAAAGGCCCACGCCTAAAATTTAATAGTATGCTGTATAATCCTTGAACATAACAATATAGGAGATCAGTAGAAACATCCAAAAATTATGGGCTCTTCATCAGTGCCTGGGGCCCACCATACCTTTTCCTGAATAGAAAAACACAGTTTCTATCCCAGGCGACGCAGTCCTGCGATGAATGGGGGTGCGCGTCCATTCACGCGTAAATACACGAGCGGCCTACAACGCATCTCCACGCTGTTTACTTGAAATACGCATTCTTGTCATCCCGCATTTAGCTAGCACCATTTCATCGCAGGACTCGTCTGCCTGTGATAGAAAACTGTGTTTTTCTATTCAGAAACGCGTCTGGTGGGCCCAGGCACTGATGAAGAGCCTCATGGGCTTGGATGTTTCTACTGACTCCTATTTTATGTTCGCAAGGATTATATCCGCATAGCGTTCAGCTTTTGGCTTTGCTTTTTTACGGCATGCCGACTACACCCGACTTTGGTCTACTTATTATGTCACTCATAAATATCATCTCTATAATATATATAGTATTATATATATATATCTATATATCTATATATTAAAAAATGGCGACATTAGAATATTTACACGCAGTTATATATAACACACACACATACAAACCAAGGTCATCAATTACAATAATCCATCATCACATTCACACATTCACTAAATGTGATTTCCGCAGTCTCTACATTTTGGGGTATAAAATGTATATCTGCTGGCTAAGATATTTAATTAGACTTCATATTTTCACGAGCCGCTATTAAATGGTGTCTAATAGATCATATATTGCCCATAGACAAACTATCTTTGCTATCAAATGTACGTCGGCGACAACCAATCGCTTAGGCCAACTTGCCTTTTACTTGGTAACGTACACTAACTGGTAAATCAAACACATTTACAGTGGTCCGAGACGACTTAGCGGCGATGCGTCGATCGATAGCCGAGGCAATCCCGGCTTTCTCGGGTGTGGTTGTTTTGGGCCCGTGGTTGGTATTCTCAGAGAAGGGAAAATACCACACTACCCGTTAAAAGAAGCCGCTGTTTCTTAAAATCGATGCGATTAGGCTTAAATAACATTATTGTTTGTAGAAGGGGCAAACAGTGTGAAACCGTCCCAAATTTTACAATAATATTTTTTGTGAACGCAATTTAAATCAAACACCGTTTTGCATTTCATGACCTTTTATGCCTGCTTTTGAATCACGTCTTCTTGATTATTACTAGTGGAAATATTCGTATATGTGATACCCGAGAGCTGGCTATAACTCATAACTGACTATCGACTTTGAAATGCAAATTTCATGCGTATGGTAAGTTACTTACCAAATCTAGACTCAGGCTACAGGGCTATACAGAGGGACTACGGATACACTTTCAAAGCCGCGGTGATACCTCACAACTTTTATTTACATTTAATTCACAGGTGATAATAAGACTTTGGCCTCCCAATACTCCCGTCACTGTGGGGTTCATGCTTTTTTGCTTATTTGAAACTTATAAGTGATGTCGTTAACACTTTAAACAAGCCTACATTTCACGTGTGCGGTTCCTTTTTGACAGTTAAGACATCACGTGAATGCTAAACAACGAAAATATTCCATTTTTAACTCGTAATAGCCATAACCCAAATGCTCCAACGCCTCGACGTGTTTCTAAGGCTGGTTTCTTGTTGACATTTTTAAAAACTTGTAAATGCCTAATTTAGGCTATAACATTGCTAAATTAACATTGAAATGTGTTTACATCACAGATATAGCAAAAGCGGTTTACATATACATTGAAGACATTTGTGACGTGTATCATTTTGTAAATTGCACAACGGGGTTCATTCACGTCACGTGTGTGGCAAACATGATTGTGTGCAATTAAGAACTAAATACAATAAAGTATTAACAATTTCATAACTATTATAGGTTTGCTTATCCAGACTTTTGTCTCATTCAAACCAAAAGGGATTGAAACAATGGCCTCATACCCAATGCATGATTCACTTCACTAAGCTTTCAATCTGAAGCATTACTAAAGAACCCCGGTCATATGGTTTTGTGAAAACTAACATGCACGTTTTTGAGAACAACTCAGATTTTGCTTTCTCCTGAAGATAGCAGTTTAGAGAAAGGAATTCGCGAGGACCCTTGCCACGGAATAAAACACGGCTGCGCGTTCGTGCAAGCACGTTCGCACAAACCCACATTGACACACATAATATATGCAAGCAAAAAACCCGCAAACATACGAACATAAAAATAGATTTAAAAAAATCAAAGTCCCCAAAAAGCTAATTGTTCGGAGAAAGCAAAGTCCACAAAAGCTAATTAATATTTATTGTTCTTACAGACACTCCGTCACCCTAATTTAAAAATACTATTGCACTTTTCCGTTAGAGATAGCCCATCACCCAGTAATAGTTACGGAATGACTGAACGGGGAAAATTTCGCGAGGGTTAAATTTTCGCGAATAAGAATTCAACCGCGAAAATAACACCTCGCGAAAAAAAGTTTTCAACATACATTGAAAGCAAGTACCAGGATGGTCAACCCTGGTGATCAATCGCGAATTTAACACAGCACGAAAATGTCCTTGTCTCCATTCGCGAAAATTCTGCTCGTGAAAATATCCCCGTTTACAGGATGTGCATCAAAGTGGACCATTTTAACACTAAGAGAGACTGAAGAAAGCAAGGTGTAATCGTTGCCACTGACATCATGTGTTTTTTTTAAAGCATTTTACATTTTATTTGTCCATTTCAAACAGGCGCCCTTATGATGGTATACAACTGCATTTGATAACCACGACATATTTTTGTATTTTGGCCTGCATTTGCTTGGTCTCTTATTCAGCGGAACCTCGTTGGGAGGAAGTTACAAAGTTACTAGGCACGTTTGGAATAATTTTGACGAGAGAGAGAGAGAGAATTAAGAAGAAAGACGAAGCAGGCGAGCTTGCTTGCATGGGGAGAGCTACGCTTGCAATGCATTCCGGTCAGGTATTGGATAGACCGTATTCAGCACGTGTTGCAGTGATTTTCCATTTCCACATTTCTGTACGAATTGATCGGCAGAGATAACCGCTTAAAACACTTCCGAAATTTGCATGTCGATTTTCGCGTTTTTATCATGCATTGGGTTTCGTTCCTTCCTGGCCTGTGCTGCGGTGCAATACATATGTTGCCCATCGGTTAATACACAACGGGGAAATCGAGGAAGACTTTCATCTGCACTTGGGGATTGGTGTGCGTTTCTAATGAGGAAACTATCTTTGTAGATAAAAACATGGCCAAATATGAATTGAACCATCATTTGAGTAACTGTTATCAGAAAGCCGTTGAGATTATGACAATAGGATATGTTATTTTAGGACATTAATCTTACTTCAAATCAAACGACATCGCCTCATTTCGTCTCGCGATACGCTATAACAGAGCTCACAGAAAGCTTTTAAATATTGTACACTTATTCTGAAAACCAAAGGAAAATCAATACCTTCTAATTACAAAAAGTTCTGTCTTTTTGCTCTACTGATGCAGAGCTTCCATTTATTCTTTTAAGTTTCCGTTGTAATTGACGCCGTCTATAATTTAATGACCATCATTAGCACCTGATGCGTGGGGAGTGTGGAGTTATCAATACGTCTATTTCCAGTATTTTATCCTCATCAAGGTACAATTTGAAGCTCTCTGGGTATAGCTCGTCCATTAACGTCCACACATTCCTGGTCTTTGGACAGTGAGTCGGAGCAGACTCGTAGGACATTGACTTCTTCTGCATTCACTGCAATGCTCAATATACATCTTGTCAAATTTTGCTCATTTTATTCAGTTGCTACGGCAATTTGAGATTGAGAATTTGGTTTCAGAATGAGTACGTGACATTTAAAAGCTTTCTGCAAAAGAAATAATACGATATGCCCTGTGATTTGAAATGAGATTGATGTTCTAAAATAACATGTCCCATTGTCGTAATCTCAACGGGTTTTTAAGAAGTAGTGTTACGGATAAAATCTTTGAAATCAGGAATTGCATTTAAATTTTTATCAATTTGGTGACTGTTGGGTTACGGATATTAAACATGAAATAAATATATATTTTGTCTTATTTGGGGAAATAAATCACGTTTTGAGACTGACAAAATATTCAGTGATTCTTTAAAACTTTTGGGGGAAATTCCATTTGGCATATTTTTTGATTCAGTAAATTCTTAATAAATGACAAGATAAAAATTAATAATAATAATCAAGGTTTATTTAATCTCAAATCGTGGCCTGTAGGCCAAATTGCTAGCGAATTTACAACTTATTAATTACTTGACAGAAACGATGCAACTTATTAGAGGCAGCAGCCATTTGTAACGTTCAAACACAGCACACTATATACGTCATAATATTACGAAACACGCTGAATGGGAAATGCAAGCTTTTGGGTCTTTCCATTAAATCCAACAAGTGGTTCTCACTGAGATTAGAACTGGGGACCTTTTTGGTCCAGAGGTAAGCTTGCTAACCACACCACTAGACCACGCCACTTTCTCAAAGTAACGAAAATCTGGTCTTTAGAATTTATTGTGCAAGGTGCAAAAGGTGCTATACCTTTTGAAATAAAAAAAAAGTGTGTGCGTGTGTGTGTGTGTATATATATATGTGTGTGGGGGTGCGTGTGTGTGTGTGTGTGGGTGTGTGGGTGGGTGTGTATAAGCTGTGTGTTTGTGTGGATGTCTGCTGTGGCAGTCTGAGAACATGTCAATCTTTTATCGGAAAAGTCATTTTATTAAAGTACACGTGACTCGTTTTTTGGTCTCACTCTTAAGTATAATATTAATAAAAGTACATCGCGGTCCCCGGACCGCGAGTGTCGTCTGCCGTCGCGGTTTGTGAATGGGGCTAAAGGTCAAATGAGATCACCAAGGTCACATGGGGTCACCAACATGTCACCCCACCCCGCCCCATCTTTTCCACCAAGTTATACATCATCGTAGCCCTTACAGAACTCATACGGCATGC
>JAMKCH010000356.1:0-58233 GCA_023653785.1 Ophioderma brevispina
GACAAGGCCTGCCTAGTACTGTATGATGATTAAATACGAGAAAACTTCCAGCACTCCACATACGGTCCATAAGTTTCACACCAGTCACAGGGAATTTGTTCAAAATATTCTAACCGTAATTTCTGTAAATGATACTGCATTTATGGTTAGAAATCTAGGAAAGAATTTAGTATTCTGCCACCACTCTAATTACGGAATAAAGCACTATCACAGTAGTGGCAGAATACTAAATTCTTCCCGAAATCTAAATGTACCAGAAATGGGCGGAAAGTTAAACCAAAAACATGACCGGTTAATCCTTGGATCCTCAGTGAAAAAAGTTAATCCGATCTGGAAGCTTAAGTTTTTGCAAGTGCAGTCAAGAGTCGACTGGCGAGAAACTAATTTACATATATATTAAAGTCCATCGTCGAATTTTTCTGCAACGCAGGCCCGCCCAAATTTACACTTTCGGTCTCTCCGTCAACTGGCGTAGTTGACGCAGAGTTTCTTGATCAACAGGGAGTGTGTGTGCCAAATTCATCTAAACAGCTTCATGCGCACACCACTTCCTGCATGTGTGACTCCACCAGGGGTGTTATGCAGTATTTATCCAGATCCAGATTCCACAACAACTCAGATACATGTACTATAGTGAGACCAATAAATATTGGGCGCAAATTATCCAATTTTATCATTATCATGCATAGGATCCGATATCGCGTATCGGACACCTCAAAGCATGATGTCTAATATTGGTTCCTTGACTAGTTGACTTGACAAATGTCACCGGTGGTGGCGCACGGGGTAACATGACACCGGCAATGGGAATATTGCACACCCCAATCGGCTATTGAATTTTGCTTACACAGGAATAACAGGCAAGGGAAAGAATTTAGTATTCTGCCACAGGCTACGAATTCGGCAACGTTAACGGAATAAACCGCATGTTAAAGGTGCCGCATTTTAAGTGGTGGCAGAATACTAAATTCATCCCCAGGCGAGTACAATGAGCCCGACAACGAGTAATTTCTTGACACAAATTGTGAGAGATCACGAGTACCGTGACTTACCATAACATAAGGCTAATGAAAGTTGATTCCCAGTTTCCCGTTTCATTTTTTTTCATGACTGAGTGGGGAATGTTTCATTATTCATTATTTTCAGATTTTCATTATTGATCATTACTGCAAGTTAACTGCAGTATGCTTTGTTTTGAGGCACGAAACACATACTTATGACCAGGCTTCATTTAAATAAACTTTGGTACACACAGAAGTGCTTTGATAAAGCACTTCTTTTGCTTTAGGAATGACCACAGCCCCATCAGCTTGAGCTTCCAGAAGTTCACTAAGATCTAGTCCCTTGAGCAAGACATGGAATGACTGACCTGAATTGGCTGTCACAATCGTCCAGGGAAGGAATACCTTCCTTTCCTCCTCTATTTTCACTTGCACCAACATGACTCCGTACATGTAAATAAACAAACGTAGGCCTAAATAAAGTTTTAAAAAACCCGGATGAAAAAAACAACACATGGACAAATGAACGAAAATGACAGGTATAGAACGACACATGGTGTTGCTTGATTTATTTCATAGCAGGGTACACGTGCTAAAATAAATAATGACACAAGAATTTCGCAAATATCATGTATTTATCTAAATTTAAATTTATTTTTCAATATATATTTATGAAAACCTTCGAAAAATTGACAGTAAATTTCCTATATCATTTATTTTGAAACGTGCTAAATATAGCGTGTTACCCAGTGCACGGTAGAAATTCCCATTTCAACCTAGTCTAGCCTATGCAGCCTGTCGGAGAGGCTAAACCTACATTGTAGTCTCGAGTCAATGCGCCGTGTGGTATATAAATTATCCATTTAAATCATAGTTCACGCAGCATTTTGCAAAGACTACCTAGTTAATCGATCAATCGGTGGTTTAATAGAAAACACACACGGAAGAAGGTAAGGAGCCGGGAACCAACGTAAATGGTTATTGATCTTAGAAAATGGACGTTTCCGATTCTTCTACCCCCTGTCAGTGGTATATGTAAGAGTAGGTTTTTTTCAAAAGCGTGTGTGAAAAATATAGAAAAGCGCCCTCGTACCCAAGTTTGACCTAAAATGGTTATTAATTTTAAATAATACCACTATTCAAACATCATGTAAACTTCAAAAATAGATTCTATGGCATCAAACAAACTGAAACAATGCAATAAGCGATACCTATGGGTTATCAATTTTTTGAATGAGCAATGTTGAAAATTCAAATTAAATGTAACGTCCATGAACATTTACACAAATGTACGTCCAAGACATACACTTGGAAGATTTGTTCTATATTATAGGAAGGTGCTTTCCTTTATTTTAATTCAAAGTTAAATTTATTTATTTATTTAAAGAGTAATAAAATACTAAACAAATAATGAAATTGAGATTGCAACTTCAGAGAGTTTTGGTTATAATTGATGTCCAAAAAACTGCTTGCCATTGTCGTAACGTCCCATGAAAACCGACTTCCTGAAGCTATTTCTTGTTAATGAACCTAGAGCTTTCTAGATGTTTGATGTTCGTAAACATAAGTATGTTAACTATCAGTAACAGAAATAAAATAAAAATTAAAAAAAAAAAAATTACATGTACTGAAATAGCCGCAATTTTGCATTTTCACGGTCAAGACTAACAGTTGAACTATTTTTTTAAAAGTTCAAAATTGACTTTGTCATACACGAAACCATATAATTAGACACATCCTAAAATTGGTTTATATTAGCATTTGACCTTGAACTGAAAGCGCATGACCTTTGGACTTTTGGCCATATTGTCCTCATTTGAAGTTGGATCTTATAACAACTATCATTTTTAGATTCCGTAATGATAAGGCGAGTAATTGACATGCATATTAATTCAATTGTGACAGTTTTCAATTTTTACCCCCGTGTTAACTTTGTTTTCCCCCTTCCCCAAAAGCGGTGAACATGTAAGCTGCAAGCCCAAGTCCAAAAACTTCGATCAGGGAACCCCAGACGCCTTCAAATCTTTGTTCCAAAGTTTTTGGTCACGGGATCTAACGGCTGGTCTCTACTATTTATAAATTGGGTTAAATTTCACAGCAAGGTATAGGTGGAATGAGCCTGGGATTCCCGCGATTATTTACAGTTCGGAATGAAATTACCAAATTACCCACTTTTTTCCCGCTGTGGGGAGGGGGTGGGGTGTCGGGGAGGGGTCTGTTTGTCCTCGGGAGGGTTTGTGTCTCGGGGAGGGGTTGTTTTGTCTCGGGGAGGGGTTTTTTGTCTCGGGGAGGGGGAAGGGGTGGGTGTCCTCTAGGACAAGGTGAGGGGTGGAGGGTCCTTCGCGAGGGGTTGGGGTGGTCTCGGAAGGGAAGGGGGAGGGAAGATGGAGAGGGAGGGGTGGGGTGCCCGGGGAGAGGTGGGGTGTTGGGAGGGGATTGGGTGGGGTGTCGTGCGGGACTGGTTCGGTAAGTGGGACGGGGTGGTGTTCGGTGCTGTGACAGGTTGGAGTTCAATTGTAGACATACATTGTAAGTTGCATTATCGATGTTAGTGATCGAGACATTCGGTGGGGACATATTTGGTTTGTTTGTTTCTGAAATTGTTTATTTGGAAGACTTACTAAGTTACTAACTAAAAAATACAATCGCGGTCTCTGGACCGCGAGTGTCATCTTCCGTCGCCCCGATTTGCAAAGGTGCCAAAGTCGCATGAGGTCACCAGGTTCACCAACATGTCACCCACCCTTCCCCCTCCTTTCCAACAAGTTAACATCACCGTAGCCCTTACAGATCTCCTACAGCGTGCAATATATTACGGGATATTAAAGATTAACATTGTGACCACAGACCCACACAGACAATACAGTAATCCCTTTGTACCTTCTGCAGTATTCTTGAAGAACAAAAATGAGGGTCAATCAATCTAGAGGAAAGTTTTATGGGCAAATGTTAATGTGGTTTGCCCATCCCTGTAATTTCAATCATATATTGAAGCCCTGTGATAGGGCCCCTGTCCTCCCATCCCATCCCAACCTTATTGGCTTGTAATGGATTAATAACTAAGTCATACATGTACAGGTATAGTACATCAAATTGGATGTGTTTTCTCAAGCGATGTCGATAAGCGGTATTTTTAGCACTTTCCAAAAGTTGTCTTCACCTTGTTATTTTACTCTGTAATTTCCCTCATAAATTACTTGAGCATCAAGTTTAATCTTTAGCATCAAGGTTAAATAGCTCCCCTAAACATATTTTGGATCCAAATCATCTATCTACTAAGCTTAATTTGTTCAAAAAAACAAATTTTACCTGCTTTTTGGTCCTCTTTAAAAAAAACGGCATTGAAGCTAGCAGCCGCTTTCGAGAGGGGCTCTCAACTTACCGAGCCTCTTTGATGCGTTCTGGAGTACAGATGTGCAAATGTGAGGCTCTTCCAAATCAAACGCATAATTTTACACTTTACGTAATGTGTGCAAGATGCCGCACGAGTCTTGTTTATTGTACTGCGATCCTCGATATGCTAGCCCACGCCGGCTTTACATGATGTCCATTTATGCTCAACCAAAACAATTTAGTTCCCTTGCAAATTCCGTGATCACTTCTATACCCTCGTAAAAATTGTACAAATTTTCAGACCTTTATGACCAATCAGAATGGCCAATTTGCGTCATGTGATTGAATATGGTGGATTGCTCTGAAAACCTTGTTGTGTTTACCCCGTACTTTCCCTCATAAATCGAAACCCTGCCCTCCCAACAATTTAACCTTGTTATCTAACAGATTTATAGCTTCATCGATACAGGTTAGTATGATAAAAATGGACGCATTTTTAGTGGTTTTGAGCCAAAAACCTTGTCAAAATGTTTATGCCCATTTTCAAAAACTCGCCTTGTTATTTTACCCATGGATAATTTCCCTCATAAATCGAAGCCCTGCCCTCATAATGATTTAACCTTTTTGGCAGAGCTATTTAACATTGTCAGCTAGCTTAAATCTGATGGCAAAAAAAGTAATTTTTCTTCCCTATATATGGCCGTGGATCGCCATAAAAAGCATAGTGAAGAATAGTATACTTTGAAAAGGGTGTCACTGTCAGCAATAACATCATGGTGAATAAAGGTGGTGTATATTTTTAATAGTTTGTTCCTGATCCTCTGTATATGTATATGTGTATTAAAAACTAAGCACAAAGCTTTAAAATTTTCTGAGCTGTAAAATTAAATTACTAGCAATTTTGGACAAGATTTAAGGTATGCCATAAAATATGGTGAATGAACAGAAACAGTAGCAGGTATGGGGGATCATTTGAACTGTATGGAAAATTAGCTCTTCATTTTACAAAAACAATTATTGGTATTATTGATATGTGTTTTACTTTTTTTGACAGATTTAAAATCATTTCTTGACCATGCTTGCTGAACCACAACAGGTAAGTCAATAAACAATCAGATTAAGTAGTGGTAATTTTAAAGTTAATTAGTAATTTAGTTGTAATCTGCAAGTTGAGAGAGGGGAGCGATCACTGAAATGGAAGCCATCACTGAAACAGACACGATCACTGAAACTGAAGCGATAACTGAAGAAGTGACACACTATGGTGACACCACCGCAACCAAACCAGTGAAATACACATTGAAATGTGACAACTCCTCAAACTCCTGTATAAATTACCCGTCATCCTAAAGTTTAGGATTCCCCGAGTCACAATATCCAGATGTTATGTTATTTTTTTCCTCATAACTCCTCTCGTAAAAAGTTCTTGTCATCATGCAGTTTATGACTTCCCCCGTCATAACATCCCGTGATTGTATTTTTTTTGTAACTCAAGTTCCCGTAGTTTCCAACATTATCCTGCTTAGGCCTACGTAGTTTCGTATTTTCTAGATATTAAAACATCAATATTTTATCCCTTAACTTTCTGTATATTTTAATCTTTTTCTTCTCAAAACTACTCCCCTGTGTGTGTGTAATTATTTATCTTTTTTGCACTAAGACGCGTGTTAATTGCTTACTGCATACAGCGTTTCATGCATAAGACGCCCATTGCAACATGCAACACATACGCGCTTGTTAGTTGGCAACCTCCCATATTAGGGATTAAGGTAGGTCCCTGTAGTCAGTCTTGGTTGCTTTTGACCAATAGTTCACAATGCCATAATCATACTACAGACTTGGATTATTTTCATGGTAAATGTTCATGATCACAATTACATTTAATCTGGAATACTAAATGGCATGATTTTTCAACCCAATTGATGTATTAAGTTAAAAAAAAAAGTAGGCCAAGTTTGGGCAAGGTTCGGGAAAGTGTTATTTGACCTGGGGTTCCCCGATTGCACAAGCTGCCAGAAAATATTTATTGAGGCCTCCATGTAATTCTGAAAACCTCCATGATTGCTTAAAGATCCCAGGAAATGCAAATAGAATTGATGTGGTTTGTGTCAAGTCTACAATGAGGGATCAGAAAGCATTCAATATTTGGGTTGGTGATGACATCATTTGTGGTACAATTGATTTTTCAGAGAGTAATAGAAAATGCAGGTGACTGGTGTGAATCTATTCATGGCACTGACTGATAATCAATAGTTTCACTAATGATGTCACTGGTAGTGTATTCTTTTTTCTGGCCCTGTTTATTGGAATGGAATGTCCCCCAAAGATTTTGGAGTAGGTTTATCATCTCATTTCCTGGGACCTTTAAAGGTGCTTGTTCCGATCGTCTTTGGGACCCTCCTGATTTAACCGGAAGTAGTATCAATTTTTATATCAGATGAAAGGCCGTATTTTTCTCATTGTCATCCTGAAATTTCAGCTTTCAAATCCATTTCTTTCTCAAGATACAGATAAAAAACTACCGTTTTAATGGTTAACCATCAATATTACCACAGTAGTGAATAGGGTGTTGCACTATGCATTATCCCTAACAAGGCTCTAGACCACAAAATACCACACAATGTAATATTGTGGTATATAATAGTTACAGAATCTACAATATTTTGTGGTAGTTGTGGTATGTGATCTTATCATTGACATATAAAGTGTGGTACATCCACCCCACACCCACCCCGCACCATGTAAGCCTGTAACTCCAAGGTTCCCCTGGGCCCGCAATTTCTCTTGGCGGCCCTGTACATTGTGGCCTATGGCGCAGTTTGTTGTTGTTTATTACTGTGGTATATGATGAGTTACTCTAATTTGGTATATGATTTATCTAACTACTAAGCATATACCACAATATACCACAAATTTTGTGGTAGTTTGTGGTCTATGGAAGTGCAAGTATGATGAAAGTTGTGGTATATTGTGATCTGTGGTAAGTCCTCACAATATACAGCCTGCAGTGTTAGGGTTATCGCATATAGCAGCAAAACCGCAAGTTTGTTTCCCATGGTACTTGATGGTTAGTGTGTACGAGTGTCAGGCTCTCCTATCAAGTAGAGAACACGATAGACAAAAATCGGAACAAGCACCTTTAATGTAAATTTTGACAGCTTTGTTTTTGGGGTGTTTTCGGCTTATTTATAGTAGGTGTTGTTGTTTAATACATTGGTTAAACAAAATATGCAAAAACTCTGTTTTAAAAAAATGGAGGAGCACTTTTCAGGAAATGTCACTTTAAGTAGTTAATGCACATGTCTAGAAATCAGAAGGTCACCAGTTCAAATCCAACAAAGTCATTTTTTTCAGTGTTTATGTACACTGGCCACACTAGTGAAAGAAATACTTGTAAAAAAAGTTCATATACATTAGTCAATTTTTAATCTGCAAATGTATTGTTTTCATGTGTAGTAATTATTTGTTTGTTTACTTACAACTTATCTATACCAGGGCAAATATTCAATCTATTTTCAATGCAGGAACCATGGATGGCCTGCACGCTATGTCGGTCCGGTAGACAGGGTGTAGAGGTATTACAGAGAGCACAAAGGAGACAAGTGGAATGGCCTCAACAACCACTTCAGGAGAATGCACTAAGAAACACATCACAGGTATTTTCCCCTCCAAGACTTTTCTGAATAAGATAGTCAAAGCTCCAGTTGAGTGATAGGAAGGTTGCCAACACATAATTTCATGCCTAAATTAGATGGATTGAAATTCAAAAAATGTTGCCATGATGATTTTTTTAGATATCTTCTTTCTTTAGTGCTAAAATGCACCAAATTTGAGCAGTTTTCAAAACAAGGCTTCATGTTGTGTGTGACTTGCCGTATTTACTCCATTACAAGCCCCTACTCTGTTAAAAGCCCTTTCCAATTTTCCCAACCAAAATTGTAAATTTACCAAAAAAAATACATAAAATCATGCTGAATTTACCCTTTAAATACCCTGCACTGTCACAGTCTGTGCTATATAGTCACTGTTGTTGAAATTATCATCATCACTGCTGCTATTTTCACAAAGAATAAATGTACTCTACCATCACATCAATTCATCCTCAGTTATGTCTAGGGCATTGTGTAGGTCACATTTCTTAAATGACTTGCAGGAGGTTTTCAGACATAACTTCTGCCCAGAATACATTAATCCAGCACAAAAGGGGTTTAGGGGGAGCTCTTCAATTCCCAGAGGGCCAACAGGGCCACTAAATAGCCATTCATCATACAGTTTGCTTATCTTTGCTTTGAATGACCTATTCCAAGATACGTCGTTGGCTGTAATATAGAGGTGCACCCTCCAGGATTAATTATGCTCATATCAGTTTTGTATGTTGTTCTCAATAGTTTCTAAAGATTCTGTTAAATTTCTTCTGAAAGAGTCCCACACAAGAAGCCACTGAGATCTATTTTTTCCCAAAAAACTCTTTTTAACACTTATCTTCGTTGGCCCACAATTTCTTTCCTGAACTTTGATTCCTGGTGGATTGTTTTGGGTGGTCGCACAGCAGTACCCCAAAAATTATTATAGTTGTTTGGGATACCATTTTGATGATACTACAGGAACAATACACATTGAATACTTTCAGAACTGTGTGCCAAGCATAACGTGTGTCAAAATAGAAGTGTCAATTGGCTTGTTCAAGTAGGTCTCACTCCACATTTGTGAATTGCACTTTATGCAGACATCACGGCGTGCACTTCGTCTACCTCTGAACAATTGCGACAGCTACTGTAATAAATATCCTGAGGAGAGCAGCAAATTTGTGAATCACCTAAACAAAACAACCCTTTTACAAAGTGAGTAAATCTGATGTACAGATCCCCCTAATTTGAAAAATTAGGGACATCCTGGGGGCTTGTAATAGAGTAAAAAAGGTAGCTCGCTTTTTTCTTGAGAACCTGGTTGAAGGTTTTACAGAAAATTTAATTAAAAAAAAAAAAAATTAGTTTAATAAAATAATGATTTCTTGACCATTTTAATAAAGATTACTGTTGCTAAGTGTTGCAGGATCCTGCACTTTTCACAACAATGATGATGCCTTTTCAACAGTTCTTCAATATATGTCATCGACAACAAGGCAGTGCAAGGTTTGTGGAACTTTGTAAATTACAAAAATATACATATCTGTGTAGTATGCTACAAGCCATATTCAGAAAAAAATTTCTGCTAACCATAACCACTGTGACATAAATAGTTAGCAATTTTACTTAGATTTGAGTTGACAGTGACAGCACTGGAATTTTAAGGTTACACAGCCATGAGACTCACACGCTCTCCTGTGAATTACAGAAATATACATGCTCTCTTGTAATATACACACATAAATAAAGGCAGTACAGTCAAAATGCTAGTAAAAATACAAGACATTACTATCAACTTAAAGGCTGACTCAGAGATTTCAAATACCCCGATATTTGTGAGAAATAGTCAACTGAACTAAAAGTACTAACCTAAATGACTTAATTCCAAAGGTAGAGATGAATCGGATTTTTCGTTTTCATGCAGTACACATTCATGTACAGTATAACAGTGCCATAGGATACCGTGTATAACAAAAATTCTGGATCCGGAAATTTTAAACAAAGTTGTGATTTTCTATATGAAGGACTTCGATTTGAGCTTAGTTATTTCACACAGTGGTTAGGCCAAGAAAAAAAAAATTGTTTGATTGCCCTTTCCCGACCGACCCAAAAAATCGAAAAATCCGGGTCGCGTTTTTTTTTTTTTTATTATTTGAGAGTGGAAATTCTCAATTTTGAGAAGTTTTATGCATGTAAATCGCTTATTTTTTCTAAAATGTTGTTTTAACAACGATGAAAACCTGATATATATCCCCCTTCAGATCGTAGCATATTGCCCATCTGCAGCCCGAATCAATAGAGTTTGTGTCTGAATGCGTCTTACAGTCCAGTCGGGTCTAAGCGCTCAATCGATCGATATCGCCTCATTTATGTCGCCAAATACGGCGAGGTTTGCTATTTTCAGATAAATTCAGTGAGATCACATCAAAGGCAAATGATTCAAAACATACATACTAGTAACGGATCTTGTCAGCAAACCATGCTTCATTCATAAATTTTCATCAACCCATCCCCCCCCCCCCAATATCAAAAGAAATTTATGCCACTGAGTAGTTCTAACAATGATTTCTCTTCAGTGCTAAATTAAGTGAAAGCAATCTATAGAGGCTTTACTCTCTGCCATAATTCCTTTTCTCGGTGTCAAAACTACGCCCGCATTCCCACCAGACAGAACCATGACAATGCACAAAGGAATACATAGATGCACATCAGGTGTAGCACTAACCTGCATTTTGGTGTCTTTGACCACCAATTTAACTTCTTGGACCCCTGAAGTTTAACTTTCTTTCCTATGTAGTACCCCTGATGCGTGCAACTCGACACATGAGTATGTAGACGCCTATTTCAGAAAAGAAATTGTGATGGCGACTATAGTGGAATTGCAATTCTTACTGAAATTTGTTTCTGCACTATAACTTCATTAAAAGTGGCACATATGAAATTTGACATGCTTTATCATTGTATTTTTTGAACTAATTTCTTTTGTCACATGCTGTAAAATTTCTCAATTTGCAAAAAGTCTATTCATCAAAATTCACTAAAATTTAGAACGGAAACATTTATACTTAATGTTCCAAACAATTATCAAACAATGTTAATTTTTTTATAAATACTGTTTTTTGGAACTTTAATCTGGGAAGAATTGAGGTGTGCCTCAGCCTGATTTTTACAAAAAGAACATTAACCATTTTCAGGAAAACCAATTTTAATTTCTCAAATTTAATGCCAAAACTGTAATCATTCAAAGTTTTGTCCTATTAGTTACAGGACAAAAGAAGGCGTACAGGTTTCCGAATTTAGCAATCTTTTACAAATTTGTCATTTTGGAATAGTAACAGCTAATTTACAATTTTGATTTCTAGGATGTCCTGTGTTGCATGGAGAATAAATTGGTAAAACAGCATGAAAAATATAGTAAGCCAATTAATACACCACTATGCAAATCTAACATGCATTTATATAAATGTAGTTTGATCACAAAGTTGTGGTACACTAGCCGAGGCACACATGAAGGTATACGTCTAACACAGAGAATAGGGCGCTTCATATCCCTCTTAGTATCTTAGTTCCAGCTTTAAGCAGGAGTTTGCAGCAGGTCTCATCTATTTTGTTTCTACAACTATTCTGCAGAACTTCATTTTGTTTTTAATCACAATGCACTTTGTACAATTAGTCTGACACTTACACATTGCTGGTTTTCTTGGGCAGAGATTTTACAGGAGCAATGCTACATCAAGACAGAATAAACTAGATTCTCACCACTGCAGAAGGTTTCATACACCACAGTATTCAGAGGTGCAACAGAAACACCCAGTAAGTATACAGTGCAAATTTGTGTCTTGTTTTGGTTGCCATTCCGATGTGAGTGTTGTATATTCCAAGTTTCCTGTTGTAGTTTTGCAGCCCTGTTATGTTTTTGCTCGATTTTCACAAATTTCTGAATTCTAGTTCTGTATTCATCCTAATGAGCACCCCAAGTGCTTATGAATGCAAGTAGTTTTGGTTGGTGTTGACTGGGGCAACTTTTTGTGTAAGCAAATTTGGTTAAAAGAGGTGTTTTTTTGTCAATTTATACTTCCATCAGTTATGATTAAGTGGCAGATTGTAAAACATCAAGGCTGGTAATCTCAAAGGGAATCCAGACCCAAGTTTAAACCAGGGTTAGTCCTACATGAGTGGGCCTTTTTTCCCTTTCATCATATTAATGCAGGCGTCACTTTGAAGCGTGGACCCACCCTCCTCACGGGTCGCCAAATATCGACGCCGACTCGAAGTCGAAGCTTCAGGTCAATATATTTCTTGCTATAGTGAAGTCCTGGCGTTCTTTTATTTTCATTTGGTGAAGCTTTACCTATAAGGTTTTTGAAAGGGATGAAGCTTTGACGTGTGATTTGTGATTCCTGGTGATAAGACGTCGAATCCATTACGTCGGTCGCGTCGAAAACATGTCGAAATTGTGCATTTCCTCACAATTCCTCACAAAGCACCATGAAGAATCGCCGCCGTCCGGCGGATCACCGACACAGAGAGTCGGCAGCACTTATGAAACTTAAGAACAAATTTGGTGTAGTTATTGTTATCAAAATCAATAATTGTTTGCGACGCACGGGGGTATTCACTTACCACGCTGCCAACAAGTTTGAAGTGGTACACCTATAAATGGGTTGTATTGAAAGAGTAAAAGTTAATCTTTGGGATAATCCGAGATCATGACTGATCAACGTTTAGCTTTCTTTCCTATGTAGTACCCCTGATGCGTGCAACTCGCCACATTAGTATATGACCCCGCCTATTTTGAGAAAAGGAAATGTGATGGCGACTATAGTGGAATTGCAATTCTTACTGAAATTTGTTTTCTTCTTCTTCTTCGGCAGCTATAACTGTCATTAAAGTGTCACATATGACATTTGACCATGCTATCATTGATAATTTGTTTTGAACTAACTGTTCTTTTGTCACCTGCTGGTAAAATTTCGTGCTCCAATTTGCAAAAAAAAAAGTCTATTCATCAATTCACTAAAATTTAGAACGGAAACTTTTACGTAATGTCCAACCAAATTAATCAAACAATGTTATTTTTTGTATAATTACTGTTTTTTTCTGAACTTTAATCTGGGAATAATGAGGTGTGCCTCAGCCCTGATTTTTACACAAAAGAACATTAACCATTTTCAGGAAAACCAATTTTAATTTTCTCAATGTAATGCCAAAACTGTAATCATTCAAAGTTTTGTCCTATTAGTTACAGGACAAGAAGCGTACAGTTGCCAAGAATTTGGCAATCTTTACAATTTGTCATTTTGGAAAGTAACAGCTAATTTTACAATTTTGATTTCTCTGGATTTCCTGTGTTGCAATGGAGATAAATTGTAAAACAATGAAAAATTAGTAAGCAAAATTAATACAACCACTATAGCAAATCTACCATGCATTTTCTACTGTAGTTTGAATCACAAAGGTTGGTCACTAGCCGAGGCACCATGAAGCGTATACGTCTAACACACAGATACATAGGGCTCTTCCATATCCCCTTATTATTTAGTTCCAGCCTTAAGCAAGGTTTGCAGGTCAGTCTCAAACTCTATGTTGTTTCTACCCTATTCTGCAGAACTTCATTTTGTTTTAATCACAATGCACTTTGTACAATTAGTCGACACTTTCACCTTGTGGTTTTCTTGGTCAAGATTTTACAGGAGCAATGCTACATCAAGACAGAATAAACTAGATTCCTCACCACTGCAGAAGGTTTCATACACCACAGTATTCAGAAGTGCAACAAGAAAAACCCCTTAATATACAGTGCAAATTTGTGTCTTTGTTTTGGTTGCCATTTTCCGATGTGAGTGTTTTGTATATTTCCACGTTTCCTGTTGTATTTTTTTGGCCAGCCCTGTTTATGTTTTTTGCTCGATTTCACAAATGGTTCTGAATCGAGTCTGTATTCATCCTAATGAGCACCCCAAGTGCTTATGAATGCAAGAGTTTTGGTTGTGTGATTGGGGCACACTTTTTTGTGTAAGCAAATTTGGTTAAAAGAGGTGTTTTTTTTTGTCAATTTATACTTCCACTCTAGTTAGATGTAAAACATCAAGGCTGGTAATCTCCAAGGGGAATACCAGACCCAAGTTTAAACCAGGTTATTCCACATGAATGGCCTTTTTTCCTTTCAAATCATATTATGCAGCTCAAGTTGAAGCGTGGACCCACCCTCCTCACGGGTTGCCAAATATATCGACGCCGACTCGACGTCGAAGCTTCGTTCAATATATTTCTTCTATAGTGAAGGGGTCCTGCGTTCTTTTTATTTTTCATTTGGTGAATCTTTCCTATAAGGTTTTTTGAAAGGGGGAAGCTTTACTTTGAATGTGTGATTCCTGGTGATAAAACTTCGAATCCATTACGTCGTTCCGCGTCGAAAACATTCGAAATTGTGGCATTTCCCCACTCCACTTCCTCACACAGCACCATGAAGAATAACCCGCCGTCCGGCGGATCAACCGACACATAGGTCTGGCAGCACTTATAAACTTAAGAACAAATTTGGTGTAGTTATTGTTATCAAATAAAATATTGTTTGGCGACGCACGGGGGTATTCACTTACACGCCCTGCCAACAAGTATGAAGTGGTACACCTATAAATGTGGTTGTATTGAAAGAGTAAAGATAATCTTTGGGATTAATCCGAGATCATGACTGATCAACGTTTAGCTTTATGTCTACTCACTGTTGTTGTATAACTTTAAACTTTAATTTAACAAAAAAATCGATGTGAAATAGAAGTAATTGACTTGGCGATCAGCTGACTTTGCCGAACTATTTTTTTTGGGACCTATTTGTTAATTTGCCACAAGTGGAAATTCACCGATCCTCTGAATTCCACATGTGGAAAAAATACAACCTTGGCCTGTAACGTTAATGGACTTTCTCAATTTTATTTCCAAGGATGAAAAAGACGTAAATATTTAAGTAATCACATAGACCTATTAATATTAAAACAACCGTATTACTATAGGAATGCCCCCACACATCAGATAAGATGAAAAATAAAATAACCAAATGGCTCGTCTCAAAGCAGAAATTATAAAGTACTGGTATATAATTTTTAAAGTACTAGGACCATGCCCTTCCATCCACACCGCCTTAGTCGGCAGCAAACACAAGCAAAGGAAAGTAAAAGAGATAATAACTGTGGAAATACATAAAACAAACAAATAATGGACCTGGAATACAGAATGAGTCGATTTTTGATTTGCGGTTTAACCAATGATCCATATTCCTCTCCGCAAAGATCGGTGCCAATTTAAGACCATGAAATATTTTCCACCCCATGTTACAAAAATCCTCCTCGCGAACTTGAAAGACTACCAAACCACATGGGCGTAATGGCCGTCATAGTCCGACGAGTTTCCCCACTTCGCTCGTCAGGGTTCCATCCACGTGCCGTTTGAGCTTCTTTTTCTCGATACCTGTCTTCCAGATTTTAACTCCTTAATAACAAATTGATTATTTATGGTTATTCGTCGTATATTTTAAGGGGGTTATTTTTGTTTTTTCGGTTTTATAACTACTCTTGGCGGACAACTTGTTGTTATTCTTTGTGTTCATCGTCCCTGATCTTGAACGAGCTTGTTTGAAAACTGAGCTTGATGTAAAAAAAAAAAACGTCAATCATGAGACGTCTATGATTTATGATGTGTTCCCGCTCCTAACAAAAAATACCGACCAGCACATCTCGTATTTGTTTGCCGATTGATTCCTGGAAGATCCCTTTCTTTTGAATCCGATTTTTGGTTAGTTCAAATATTCTGAATACTGGGAAGTTTTTGACAGCAATTTAATGATTTTTTTCCGGCAAATTCAGTGGTCCAAATGTTGATTTCCAACAGAGAAGATGGTATTGGAATCAACTTTTCAACAACGCTGACACAATATACTGCTTCGGGGAAAACTGCGAAAACACTAATTGACTCACACAAACCTTAAATAGCCCTCGTAAAGGATAAACAACACGTTTTCACGCAACACAGCAAAGGTAAATCTTGATCATAGCTCATCATTTTTAGGAACCAATGGAATTAAATGATAGCTGCATTTTTTTTTTCAGGGGCGAAAAGTTAACAGCAAATAAAAGTATATTTTTAAGTTCAAACCGTCAGGACATCCCGTTACCCCGGGAGATTAAACCCAAGTATGTATTTCGATATTACCGTGAACGGCGGTACTGTCCACCCTTACACTTATTAAAACCCTTTCCAATAAAAATATTATTTTATATGCTGATATATCTAAATGGGGGTAAAACAAATATTATTCAGCATGGTTGTGAATAAGGTTTTTTTGTTTAGTATATACCAATAATTCAAGCCTATGTAGAATATACTTGCCAAAAAGAAGAATAACAATTCAAATGAAACTATCAGTAATTCTTGATGTGTATCTTGCACATACACATATACATACCACACATATATACACTACACACAGACCACATACATATCAATACCTACATACAACATACCTGCGCGCCCCACCCCAACCCCCTGTACCCACCCCCACATCAAACCAAAAAATGCTTTTGGATGTATTTTTTCATCTTGGTCTCTTGGAAATCACCAGACACACAGACACAACACATCACACCAATACACACACACACACACATATATACATACACGCACTCCACAACAACACACCACACAACACACGCTCGCAACGCCACACGCACACCATGCAAACGCACAAAATCTTTAGAATTAGTTTTTTTTCACTCTTGGAAAGTGGATTTCACTCTTGGAATTTACACCAAGTTTGAAATCACTCTTGAAAAAATCCTTAACAGAAGCACTACTGGTTGATCAATCATCACCACCAAACTTAAGCTCTCTGTGCAATGCTTACTTTCTGAGAGTTTTGCTTATACATTTTGAATCTGGTCCCACCGCATGGTATGCAACAGTACACTAAATATTTGAAATTAGTTGATCAGGAAATTGCTCAGGTTTATTAAAAGCATGCATGTACATATGCCTTGTCACTTTGTTGGCCAGTACATAACCAGGTCAGTGACATTCGCATGCAGTGTGTTTGATATTGGGCAGTTCTAACAGTATGTTGCTCCTAGGCAATTTCCCAATTTCCCCATCAATTTTTGCCATAGTTAGTGTGACCACTACTAATTAAGCAAAGCATTGAAATCACTGGAATCAATGCAATAAAACTTTCTATATGATACTCTCTACATTCTCAGGTATTTAAGGGGTTTTCTTTTCTTCTTTTTGGTTTTGCTTTCTTTCATTCATATTTTCGGACCTGCTGTAATTAGTGGCAAGGCTTAAAAATTTGTGGGGTCCATCATTAGGTAGTCGCACAATAACCCAGCCAACAGTGTTTTCTTGAATTAGGTGTAACCAAGCTAATGTGAATAGGAAATTGATAAGCTTTGGTACACCAGCGCCAAAAACATTTTTTTCATTGTAAGGAGTTAAATGTAGTAACCAAGTACTAACATGATAATGTGTACACAAACATAAATTTAAATCCATGGGTATTGTCCTTAATGCACGAGATATGAAAACCATCCCCCCAAATTTAGCTTTTGTTTGATATTATTATTATTTTTGATTTTCTTTAATGTTGTCTCTATAACAGGAGTTTTTTTTGTGGTGGACGTAATGTCCCACAGGATTGCACTTCCCTTCTCAGGTGGACCAAATACCTTCAATATTGGTCTTTGGTGGATCTGATCCCTCCCTCCCTTCCATCAGAATAGCTTTGGTTTACAAAACAATGTTAGAGTATTGCATGCATTGTGATAAATTGACATTCACGTTATAAAGACACGAAGGTTTACACAATAACTCGAAATGATGATCAAAATGCAACATGATCATTTTTCGTTGTACATTCTATTTATAAACACCATTCAAAGCTACAATGCCAAACCTGAACTTGTCTGGCAAAAGGAACGTTTAGAGTGGTAATTAAAACAGGTTTTTGTATACAGATTATATCTTTGTTTTTTAATTGTTAAAACACAAAAATGTTCTGACGGAACATTGGATTAAAACAAATAAAAATAATAATGTTGCTGCATCTTGAACCTGATTGACTGGTTTGTTTTGTAATAAAGTGTTGGAATTCAGGATTTGATCATAATTGTAAGTCTGGTCTCGGATAAATGAATATTAGTGAAGTATGTGATTGTGAAGACGAAGCTTGTAAATACTCAAAGCTCATATTGAAGGTGAAACAGTGGTGAAGCTTAAAGAGACACTGGCACCTCTGAAAAATAGTGCGCCGTCAAGATTTTTCCAAATCGGTATTTTTGCATGTTGAAAGCTTTATATACCAAAAGCCCCTCAACCCGAAATGAATCTAGACCAAATCAGCTTCCTTATGGGTAAAACAGAACGATTTTTTAATTTTCACGTCGCCGGCGACGCTTAATTCAACAGCAGAGGGACGACCGAAAATTAAATTGCGTTTAACACAAGAACAGGCCCCGTTTTCCCTTATGCACGCTGTTTGACCGGTTTATAAGCTTTGTGGTTTTAATATCATGAGTACGAGTCAAAGTATTCATTAATTTACACATTTGTTTGGTTAAAATTATGGAAAACTTAAAAAAGTTGGCCTACAATTACCTGGATGTCTTTATCCTCATATCAATGTCCTATCTTTTTTTTGGGTATGTTATTTTTTAATGTGTAAAATTATCTCTGTTTCTTCTTCCAAGGCCTAGACTATCATTTGAGAGCAAATTGAAGACACTTTCATATTTTGTGGAAAAGTGCCAGTGCCGCTTAAATTATGCAATGGCAAGTATGAAGAAACCAGTATGAGCTTGAACTATGTAATTTTCAGTATATGGTGAAACGGTGGTGAGCTTCAGATCTGCCAAAGTTGACAAAAGTGAAGCTTCACCTTTGGAAATAACTCAACCGGGTAAAGCCTGGTGATAACCGTTCTTTTGTTTTTTGTAGCAGTGAAGTAAGTTGTGAAATCCTGACGGATCAAATAATTGTCCCATGTGAAAAAGGTGATAACGTGAGGAGGGTGGGTCCACGCTTTAAAGTGACGCCTGCATAAGAAAGAAATTGTAAATAACAGGTAGAAAATTAAATGGATGAAGGAATTTTCTTACCCGTTATAGCAAACCTTTAGGGTATGTTGAAAGGAAAAAAGGTCACATTCATGTCGGAACTAACACTGGTTTAAACCTGGTTCTAAAAGGTAAGACTCCTTGAGAATATCAGCCTAATTATTTTAAATTCCATCAATTGAAGACTATTTTTGGAGTTGACAAATCTGTTCCTTATATTCTGCACAATTTTGTGACTGCCTTAAGGAAGGAAAGACACGTTGTCGACTTGTTATTGGTCTGTTGATGCAAAGGTCCACTAAGCAAGGTCTAGTACATATAGGCCATCATTCACAAATAACAACGGCAAGGCTACACCAGCCGTTCCAAGGACCGTGATGTATTTTTGTGGGCCCCAGCTTTAGCTGGAGGAACACTTAGCAAATCCGTTGTGCGTTGATGGATGCACTAAATGTTAAAGTTTTTTTTATCGACCTCAATTGAAAAAGTTGAAGTTCAATTGGAAACCAAACTTCTGTCATAGGTGCACCATGGGATCCCATATGTGTTGATGAGGTCCAAAGGTCATGTGCCAAGGGTCAAGGTCATGCTGGGTCAAGTTAAAAATGGGCCTCCAAAATGGAAAAATGACCTAAATTGACAAAACTTGAAGTTACAATTGAAACCAAACTGTGTCATAGTGCACCATGCGATCCCTCATTGTTGATGAGGTCAAAGGTCATGTGGCCAGGGTCAAAGTATGGGGCGGCCCACAGCTATATTCTTGTAATATAGCTAGGATGCGCGAAAGCCGAGGAACCGCGAAATTCTAGTGTATCTATTTTTTACTGATTGGAGACCAGTCCAATAATTGTTTCCTTTACAGCCCAGCGCAGTGAGGATGTTCACATCATGGTGGCACCAGGGACATAGCAGTGACAGCTGGTCAGTGGGGGTAAAGCCCAGGAACAGACTCAATGTGGTACATGTTAACCAATGGAGAAACACTGAGAACTAGTTTGTTTTTGTAACATCCAGCCATCATCACAAATACATTATGATGAAATGTTTATCACGAGACCAATGCAGTGCCTCTACATTTATTTAACATAACCAATGATGCAAACTGCTAAGACAAAGAAAGGTGTTCATCTTTGTTTTTGTTTGTTAGGGTTTTGTGTACGACTTACATAATGACCGTCTTTCTGTACCAACTTTGTAACTCGAAAATTACATGTTTACAGATTGACTTTGACTTCTTATTTACATAATTGGCAGAGTGGCCAGCTGGGACAAAGGATTTTCCGGATGTGTGCAGTGATCCACTCAAGCCAAAAGATTGTTGTTATGTTAATATTACCCATGTTACTAGCATACTTGTATGCCAAAGCTATAATGTCGACATGTCAATACTTGTATAAATGGCTACATGTCAATTACTTTGTTCATGTGATTTATTCTATACAATGGATAAAGTACATGATACAGACTAGGTGCTAAGGGTTTATACCCTTCACGCCCTACTTTGTATCAATTGCGTTTTTCCATAAACAGAATAAAGCACATGATACAAGTACGTGCAAAGGGTATAATGTAATCATGCCAGTGTTCTTATATATTTGTTTGTCCCTATTTTGCAATGTATCTCAATTTCACACACACAAACATTTTTGGCTCGATGTCGTTGAGATTGATGTTATATATGAGGAGTAACTTGAGAAAGGTCAACAAATGGTGGTCACAATATGGCTAATCACCAAGGTGAAGTGTGAAAAGGCATGGGGTGTCGTATCGCCATACAAAATGACAGTGATTGGTAATCAGTGACTACTTAACACAAAACAAACATTACATAAAGTGTTTATCCTGTTGTAAGGGAAAAAATACAATTGGCCAACATTTTAAACCACTTAATTCAGAGAGGGTGTATCAAACAAAGTGACGAAATTAAATTCAAAAGAATTCTGTGCAAAGAAATTTGTTTATAGCGTCAATAAAAGGGAAAAGATGTCTGCGATTTCAACAGACTGCTATACTTGTTCGGTCTCGAGTTTGTGGGACGGCATGAAGCGACTTTGCATTATTCGCTCTAGCGATTGGATTGCGCCACCTTTGTTAGCGTGCGTAATGCTGCAATTCCAAGGTCGACGTGTGCGTTCTCGGGACGAAAACTAAAACGCGCAGTGACTCCACCCCCAAACTTGAGATCGAACGAAGTTAGTAAGGAAGTTGGTTGGACAAACTGCTGCTGTATGATTTTCTTTCAAAATATCATGACCACAAGAGAGTCGTATATATTTTGTCCAATTATGTGGTTTTTAATTTCATTTGTATACTTGTAAAAATTATGTGGTAATAGTGTCTGACATTTTTTGAGATAAAATAAATACGTTTGGTGCTGCTAAGATAATGTGGAGACTTTGAAGTCATTTTAGTAAAACGGTTGTAAAAAACACCCAAACCCGGAAAAAAAATAATATTCCCGTCCAATATTTTCGCATCAATGTATGCAGGCGAGTGGGTTTAAACAAATATCAAAAATCATTTCTTTTTTTAAATTTATAAATTTTATACGCATTTAAAAAGGGGAGTTGTTGATTAAATGGAATTTTGGCTTGCCGATATTCGGGATGCACGCGTGGAAAATGCGCTTGCGTTGGAGAAGTTGCGTGTTAGTTTATTTCTTAATTTCTCGCGCGCGCATGGATTTGCGCGAAAGATATGGGTATTGCAAAAGGCAAACGCGAGTTTCCGACAAGAGGAGCATTTGAGATAAAGAGGAAATTCCAATGTTTTTTCGGAATTTAGATATGATTTTTCCATCCACGGGCCTCCTATTATTAGTTGCTATTTTGATGTTCTATGGATTTTTGTTTTGTTTTGTGTTATAGCTTGGATTACTTTATGATTTGAAACTTTTAAAACTCATTTTTGTCAAATAGGCCTAATATAGTCCTAAATGAAAGAAAGGTGAACCCTTTTTGTCCCGTATGCAAAGATCAATAGGGTTCTAAGAAGAACTTTAAATTTGTTTATGTTCTACAAGAACTTGAAAGTTTTAGGTGTTTTCTTGATTAAGTGTGTCGGTTTACCTAAAACAGTTATAATAAAGAACAAATAATACTGAACCTGTTGGTTTTGTACTGTTTTGCATACAGACCTGTTATAGCTGGGCGCCGATAGAGACAGAACCCTCCGCCCCAGCATTTCTGATCCGGGGTCTATCACTGGAATAAACATTGCTAAATCATCCTCCTATAGAAAACTTGCAACTTATTTTGACGGGGATTTAATTCCACTTTTATATAAATATCAGATTGCACGCGTGTTTTGCGCTTTATGAAATTTGTTAGAGTTTTCTCCGTTATTTCGAAGGTTCTTTTCCGGGGGTCCTCTCTAGATATTCCGAAGGTTTCATGATTCCGAAGTTTTTGGCATTTCCCTTTCCCGAATCATTTTAAAATGTTCGCTATTCCGAAAATAGGGTTCGGTAGTCCGAAAATAGGGTCGCTATCCGATTTGTTTAAAAAAGGTTTTCGCTATCTTAAAGGGTCGCAAATCCGAATTCAAAAAGATTCGTTATTCCAAGAATATTTTAAAAAGGTCGTTTTGCAATTATGATAAGGGGCGCTATATTCCGAAACCAGATATTGTGTTCTTATCCGAATTCTGAAAAGGTTCGCTATTCGTATTTTTTTTAAGAAACAATTGATGTGAAGCAGACCAATTATGATAAGATCAAGTTTTAGTTTTCAAGTGTTATGGTTTATTAGAGGTTAGGGGTATGGATAGGGTTAGGTTAGAGTTTAGGGGTTGGGTTATAGTTTAGGGTTAGGGTAAGGGTGCCAAACACTTTGATTTGCTCTCATCATCGTGCACTAAAAACAGGAATAACTTAGTATGACGATTTTAGGCCTATTTGTATTTCAAAAAGGTGTTTTTTTCCGAATAAGTAAAGGGATCATATGCGAAACCAAATACAGTGTTCTCTCTTCGAATTCAGAAGAGGTTCGTTTTATTCCGATTTTTAATGAAACAATGATTTGAAAAGCTTATGATAAGATCAGTTAGGTGTAGGGTTTAGGGTTGTGAGAGTTGGGATTTTAGAGTTTATAGGTTTAGGGTTAGGAGTTGCCAAACAATTTGATTGGTTGTCAACACACCAAAAAAACAAAATTAGTATGTGGGTGACGAATATTGTGTGTTATTTTAAGGTTTTTTCTAAAAATGTGAAAAATAAAAAAATAGCTCACAATAAAAATGGGAATATTTTCGTGGCATCAATCGGCTTCAAAGATATATGTAAGTCAGCAGGTTCATGTGTTTCATTGAAAACGATTTAGACCTTACAATATTGAGAAAAAAAAAAAATAGTTGGGGAACACTCCCACCTCTTCCTAATGCTAACACCCGGGTTGAATCTCGGCCACGGATGCCCCATCTTCTTTAGCTTCTACCCCTTTACCCCTTCCATTCCTTCGGGAGAGAAGAAACCAAAAGACTGTCAGGGCTAAAATTATAAGTGGCGGCAAATTTCACAATTAAGAAGCTAAAAGGGCACAGTACAAAATGGTTCTCCTATTTGAAACATGTGCTTTGTGCGCTCTGTGGTAGCCCTCATATCTCTGCCCCCTGCCTATAGAGCAATGAAATTTGCCAGGAGATAATTTTGAGAATTCATGGGCCGGTATTCACGAAGAATTTAATCTGGGTTAACTTTTAGTCCAGGACTAGTTATCTAGAAGGACCTCTAAAAATTCATCTTCTTTCCTTATAGTAGCTTTTTAATGACTCAAAAATACAAAGAGAAAGTACAGTAGACTCTCAAAGCTGAGAACTTACCTATTTCAAATTGTTCTCTAAATTCTCTTTCATAGTTCTGTTTTTAAAAAAAGGGTCTTCTAGATGGACTTATCCTGGCCTAAGAGTTATCCAGGACTCTAAGTTCTTTGTGAATCCGGCCATGGTCTTTAAAAAATATCTTCTTTTGAACCTTGATTGACAATGTCAGTTTTTTTGCAAATAAGATTTGAAAATGACCACCCTGTTTTTAAATCCTGACCCACGGAATCGGCGTTTCACGGCGCGTTCACATATGTCGCCATATCATCCCGCCAAGACGGTTTCCTCATCCATTTTAAAATACACAAGTTTAAATTTGAAGAATACGGCAGCTAAATGATACCAAAGCAAATATCTAGGACAAAAATCCGACACTAAACTACACAAATTACGCCCAAAATCAGGGCTGCACTTTCGCGGCGAAGGGATTTTGTACTGTGCTCCCTACTGTGAAGCATGACGAGTATCTATACGACGACATCACATTTATGGTATAAAACACGCGTAATCAATGCAAGCGTAAGGTACGCTCGAAAAGTTGCGGATTTCCGCAGCCGCATGATCAAAAGAATGTTGCTCTAAAAGTTACTCCACGGAAACTGAAAGAAGTTCGAGCGGTTCGATTTTTAAACGGTCATAAAAAATTTTCCCCAAAGGGGATTTCAGGGGATTTTTAAGGGTTGTTAAAGAAGATTTTTTTCTGCTTCTAATGATATCAAAACATTGGACGGGAGAATATTTTTCCGGGTGCTCCTCGCTCACGACCCGGCTGCTATTGTTTAAATGTCAGGATTTCATGCAGAGCAGAGTTTCTTTTTTACACTATGTATCTATATATTTTTATATATTCTTATAACTCTGGTCCATAATTACTTGAACAGGTTGCTAAGTGCGCCCGATCCCCATCAAAACAAAATGCCTGTTAGATTGTGCCAGGCACGGGTCACGCAAGAGATATGCGCCCCATATTCCAGTCCAAGAAAAATGATATTAAATGCCTTAAAATTAATCTTAACAAGGATAAGAAAAGCAAGTATAAGCATGTAAAGTGGTAGGATTCCAAGAGTACGTGTTTAGATGTCTACTTTAGTTAAATTCTGCGACATTTAAATAAAATGTGAGAACAGAAACACTTTGTGGTCAGTTGCAGAGCTCTCCTGTACTTAATTCACTGTGCGAGTGAGAGCTGTCACAAAGAAAGCAAAACCCAGAAATTTTGGGATTTAAAGCTGCACCGAGAGATTTCACATATCGGGTGTCCCTAAAAAATCGAAAGTAATGATTTTTGCCCTGATGTAAACCTTTCCATCAAAAATATCCCCATCTGAAAGGATTAAGCTGAGAAATGTTTCTTTGGTACAAAATTGTGAAATTTCTAATTTCGTATCTGAGCAAATACAAAAATCAGCCTGTGTTTTATATTGAAATATAAGCAAATCAAAATCGCCTTTATTCTCTCTCTTTTAAGACATTTCTGTAGCCAAATACAAGGTAAGAAATCTATTGAGTGTCTAATCTGTATGAAATTACTATTATGACACAATATTTGGGTGCCTCAAAATCTCTTGTTGCACCTTTAATGTGAAAGTAGGGTATGTCCCAATGAATTGGATCAAGTTGGCACCATGATTGTTAGCAATTTGATCTTCTATTAATTTCGATGTTTGTATATCCAACTTTAGAGGACTTGTATGTTATGGAAATTGCAGATTCTAACTACTAAACGATGTTTAAGATTTTCAAAACAAAACATGCAATCACAATTTCCATCTCTTCTGTATAACACTTTCAAAAACTTCTAGGAATGTAGTTTTACACTCCTACTATTGGTATAAATATTGGAAAGCTAAACCTGAAACTAATGCTGACAGAAGTGTAGACTTTAAAATGCTTCAAGTGTTTAAATTCTAAAAGCGTTTACATGTCTAGTGTTTAAAATATATGCTTGACATGTCTTAAACTAAAACACTGAAATGATATGATTGTTAATACTAATTTTTTATTTTATTCTGTCATAGAACAAAGCACCTGAAAGTGTCTAAAAACAAGAGATGGCGGAAAACCCTAAACACTTGGATTTACAGAAACCTGAATACAATTTATCAGTTGAAGTATTTAGCTGTTCAGTGAAAAATGTCCCAAAATAGTCTATGAAGCATCAAGTATCAGTATCAAGTTAGGAAAATTGCTTTATTCAAAAAATGAAACAACACTTTTGGCCATTTATGTCTTATATTCTGGTGGATATCTTTTATTGTCTTGTAGCATTTTGACATTTAACAAAGCAGTGACATGGCTGCTCAGTAACAACAAATTTGCAACCTGTGAAATGAAATGCAGTCTTGACATTGTGGGGCTTTTCAAACCTGAGGCACCAGAGCCACTTCAATGCAGATCAATATCGTACTTCCAAGGGGCACATTGTCTACTTGGGCATTATGTTACTGCACAGCGTATCGAGCATAAAGGAGCGTAAAGGAACATTTCTAGCCCAGTTTCTACTGTGTCTCACAATGCCTTGCTTAAATTGTACTTCCCGTACATGCTGCATACTTGCATTTACGTTTCTTTCTAAATGTAGCGACACCCGCGCTGTAACATCATGAAATGTGCAATGTGTGGACGGTTTATGCTTGTCTACATATAGTTATGGATTTTTCTAAGTACCACCAACACAATGATGTGGATCTGGTGTAAAAAGCTGCACTGTTTATCTGTGGGTGATGCTCCAAGTTATTAGGCAAGTTTTGGGGTGAAAGGATATCTACTTCAAGATTCTGTTTATGCCCTCGCTGATGCAGAATTCAAAACTAGATATAATATTAGTTAATAGGTAAGTTTTGGGGTGATACGGATTATATCTAGTCGAGGAGTCTGTATCAGGCGAGGGCGCAGCCCGAGCCCAGATACAGAATCTGAGACTAGATATAATCCGTGTCACCTCAAAACTCGCCTAATAACGATTTTATCATACCCAAGCAGAACAAATAAGCACAAACATACGGCCTAAAGACACTTCTAAGGGTGATTCACAAAACAAACAATACTTTATGGTAAATTGACTGTAGGCCTATTGTTTTAAATGAGTGAAAGGGTGACAAATTTTCAGCAACAAGAATTTTTGAAAATAAACGGCCCTGAAGTCCCCTTTTTTTGATTTACAAACAAAATTATTGATCTATTTTAAAGTCTTTTAGTGTGAAAGCGATTATGCTGAAATCTTGTTCCAACTCGGTTCAACATTGCTAAAAATTGCCAAATTAGAGTAGTGATTTACGTCAAAAATGAGCGCCAAATATTTTTGTCATGATGCATGGTCATGCATGCGCAGTTCCTGACATGACACAAGCGTGCAGACGCGCTCCAAGGGTATGATACGAGATATCGAGGGATCTACTTGATGGTATGATAATCCATATACCACACCCCACTCACTGAGTTAAGCAAGATGTGATGCTGGATGAACCTATTCATATTATGAAATAATCATCCCTCTAATAATATCCTTACTATTGTGCAACTCTAGGACCGTTTTGGGAATGAAACTGTCCATTGGCTATTTGAATAGAACACAACTTTAGTTTGAACTGTAAAGTGGTGCAAGCAGTAATGAGGCCTGTTCATACTTCCACTGCAATGCAGTGTAGTGCTGCTGCAGTGCCGATATATGAATCACTTTCTACTGCAACTTGATGCGACCCACTGCAATGCAAGTTAAAAGGAATTCAACTTTATTGTAGTACTGCATTGCAGCATCTTGGGCAGAGACTGCAGTGCAGTGGAAGTGTGAACGGACCTCAAGTTTCTTGTAGAACTTTACAATATGAAGTGTACAGCTGTATCTCATGAGATTTTGATTTTCATGAAACTGAATAAAAACATACTATTAACTGATTTCAAAGAGGTTACTTCAGAGGTTGCTTGTGGGTTGCTGAAAATCTGTGAATCCTATTAATTTATCATATTGCACACCACCTATCACCTGTATAAAGAACAAAAAGAGAAAATCTTAAATGATAGGCACAACTCTATTTGACATATGAAGTAACAGTTAGGCAAACAGCTCATATTTGTGACAAAATACTCGGACATGTTATGTTCCAAATAGCAAACAAACCCCTAAATAACACACTTTCATTAATAGTTTCTTGAAAATCAAAATCTAATAAGTTTCAGTTATGCACCACACATTCTGAGGCTCTATAATAAACGTATTCTTTACTACTGGCACCACTTTACATTGCAAATTAAGTTGTGCTCTACTCTAATGCTGGAGACCAGCCGTCGGTAATCAAACTTTTCCCCCTGCAACTGGCAAAATCAATCACATTGCACCTCCACTGTAGAAGTCAAGAATGGGATGTGTACATGTAGTAAATCTCCTGCTTCACGGACAAGCAAGTCTTGTGTAATAAATGGTCTGATTACTGACAAAACAGATATGCAAAACTGCATTACGTGAGCATAACAATGATTGTAACCACCATTGCAACTATTTTATGGTACTCGGGTTAATGACATGGTTACCACTCATCTAATACATGTGATCTAAAGTATATGCATTCTAATGACCTTTACCTTGATTTCAATTACACCTGATTTTTCGTTAGAATTTGCTGTGACACATAATGATTAGTAAACATGATCAGATCATGTCCGCGAGCAATCCTTATGCGCTAGCGCTACGCGTAAATGATGCACCCAAACAGTTGCGTGTGTGACCTGGTTAGGACCGCCTTATCAGGCGGCATCATGTTCGGTAACTTTGTTTTCAAAAGGTATAGTATAAATTAGGATTTGTTGTATCCACAAATGTCGTCAATTTCCATGACATTTGGATTTACAATGGGTCCTAGGTAGTTGTCCACCTCACGTTGTTGACCTGTGTGGCCAAAGTCAGAATTATAAAAAAATTTCTGGTATCCACGATATCAATCGATTTTCATGGCCCTTGGGTAGGGTCCCATGTTGGTGACTGACCCAGGTGGTGACCTCATGTGAACTCGTCCCATTCACAAACTTGTTTGAAAAGCAGCCTTCTCTGCGAAAAACATGCGTTCTGTGAACACTATTTTTTATAATAGAAATAACGGTATTGTTTTAGCTCTGCCGTGCGTCTATCATGTCATATCACACGGGCAGACAGAATATTTTAAGTAGAACGAGGCACAGTTTTCCAATAAGATAGTGCTGTATGCCCAATTTGATTGCACGGATAGCAACAGGCAGAGGCTAAAATCAATACCTTTATTCTCAATCGTTAACACTGTTCAAAATAAGAGGCTGTTAATTAGTAACATATTACTAAAATTATGGGAGATTTTATCCAACTAACTAAACAAGCTTTTTAAATCAATCATTCCATAGTTACTATGCACTTTTGATTGGCCCAAGCAATGCGTATCGTGTTGACCATAATTATACACTATAACGTGTGATATCATCTCATATCACACAGCTAAGAACCGATGAAATAGCTTAAACAATCTCTAGGGTTTAAAGGGGATGGCCCGATTTAAGGATATGGAGTTTTTCATCTTGATAGATTGGCCTTCACTCCAAAACCACATATGTTAAGTTTCGCGCCGATATTTCAATCCGTTTGATGCGAGAACTAAAAACGTGATTTTGTAAGCCCCATAGCGTACTGTGTAAAATTAATATAGGTCGACCAAAATGGGGCACATTTTCGCTCATTACTTCCCACAGCTGTTTGAAAGTCTCATTTATTATGACAAAACGAGAATAAAACAAAAAATATGAACGGCGACACACTTCTGACGACTAAGTTGGAGTATTTATGCCACTAACTACATCCTGCGCAAATTTGGTGAAATTTCATTGCGGGCAAATATGATTTTTCATCAAATTCTAGTTTTACACGTCTTTCTATGGGAAATAAGCACAAAGAGGGCGCTATAACATACAAATTACGACCTTTGTAGGCCTATATGGCAAGATTCCTGCAATGGATTTTTCTGATTTTTGCGAAGGTAATAGGTATTGCATGTCCCTACTTATATCAGTTGTCAAAATTGTATCGCCATTGCTTAAAATTGCTCTAAAAATAAGAGACCATTTGCATGGGGTCAAACAGCTGTGTTCCAAACCAAACATCCTTTGGCTCTAAGATTTCACAGGGTAAATGAGAAAAATAGTAGCTTTCTTCTAGTACCAAAATGTTGACCACTTCCGGTAAAATCTGGGGCTTCTGGGGACGAGGCTATTAGCGATCGGGCCATGGACCTTTAAGACTGGTTGGTAACCTTTGATTTTAATTTTGTGTAGCATTGATTATTAGTATAATAATTGGGAGTTTCCGTAACCTGACACACTTAAGAATTTGGAAACCCTTCACGGAATAAGCCAAGGTTTATTATGTTGAGGTTTCCGAAGTGTCAGAAAAAAGTGTGTCAGATGGGTCAGGTTATGGAAACTCCCATAATAATTGCCTGACATGGTGTAGCTATGTGAATGTCAAAACACAACAGTTCTTCAATGGTAGAAATGGCTTAGTATGTACTGTGCAGTACTACAACAGAAACAAAGTAGCTGCAGTATAGACCATTTCAGTAGCCAGTCTGATTTTTTTGTAATTTCAGAATAACATAATGTGCATTAAACATACTGGTGCCACTACATACAATCATCATTGAATGAGAGCGCTGCATGATTGGAACTGCAGTTTCAAATCCTACTCTTTACAAAGTCACACAGACCAATTAAAGATAGCATTTCAGTTAACATGGTGCACAAAACAGATGTGTGGTGCTTCCATATTCAATTAATTAGCAGCCAATTAACAACTTTTTGTTTTTGAAAACTGTCAAGGATGGCTGGAGTAGTTCATGGGAAGACTGTTTGATAAGGGATACTACATAATAGGCTACACTTTGAGTAAGAATCCAGCAGTCCCCTTCACATACCACAGTATGAAACTTCAGAGGCGTACCGAGATAATCGATCCAGAGGTTGCAAATAATCTCAAATTGTCCTGGGATTTCTTCCAATGAATTCTAAAGCAGACCAAATGTGTATGTGAAAATGACCCTTTTTGGCTCAAATTTAAGCTAAACTTGGTCAAAATTTTCCAAAAAGAAATAAAATTTTTGGTCCATTTTGCCCTGTTTTTTTGAGTGAGCAAGCAACTTGCACCCACCCCCACCTGGTATGCCACTGTGAAACTTTCATCAACTGCTTACATGATTATATCCATGTAGAAAAGCAAAAAAATACCAATGATCTTTCTATTACAATTTACCAATAACACAGAAAGTATTACAGAATATATGACAATAACAGGTACAGAAATGTCACAATAATTTATGCTGGGAATGCAATTAGAGCGTTGTCCAAGTAATACTTATCACAATGACTAACAAGATAAAAACTAGCATGTAAGCAACATTTAAATACTGTAACAGGAAACAGGTCGCCAAATTTAAAATGAATTAGTATAACTTCATGAACACAGACCTGGGACACAGACTTAAAGAAAATGGTCTTTTTTGGGGTTGGTGCAATTTCTGACCCTACTTCTCATACCCGACTTACGGATTCAGCAGCCTTTATGGGATAAAGTATATGCATTGCTGCTCTTCATTTTGCAAAGTAGAGAATAACCGATATGATCGGTATATTTGAAATCGGGCCGATTATGACCTTATCGGTATCTGATCGGTATCGGCAAAATTCTCATTTTTTACCGATTTTCTATACCGATTAAATTAGTATCAAAGAGATCCAAACTTGAAATAAAATTGTTCAAATCTGATGGCCAAACGGTGAAAATAAATCAAAACTGAAACAATCTATTATTTTATGTACACAAGAGTGTGTATGTTGTTCCTAATTTACTATTTTGACGTTTTAGTGGTTTACCTAAATCGATTTGCTACTTTCTGGCAGCTTCTGACTGTCGAAAACGGCAAAGATAACACAAAAAATATACACAGAAAAAATTGGAATCGGAATGAATCGATTTTGAAAATTTAAAATCTGTAATCGGTTTAACAGATATTAGGGTGATTGGTTAGACACTACAAAGAAGGCTGAATTAGGAAGTCGGGTAAGAGAAGTGGAGTCACAACTTGTACAACCCCCCTTTTTGCATGAAATTCAAATCTGAAACTGCAGCACCAAAGCTTTTAAGAACTATAGTAATCACCAGGGAGCTTTTTAAAATGTGCACAAGAGATTTCAAGTCATCTTATTTTCTGTGATTGTGTGATTTTCATATGGATTAGATGCCTGCAATAGATCCCTACCTTTTTGGTTACAGAAATAACTAAAATGAAAACAAAAGGTGATTTGTATATGCTAATTGCGTATTTGCTCCCATAGCGAAATTACGAATAGTTCACATTTTTTATACCAAAGAATAGTTCTCAGCTTAATCCTTACCGATGGGGATATTTTTTGATATAAAGCTTTACAACAGTTCAAAATCAGAATTTTCACATTTTTTTGGGACACTTTATTTGCAATCTCTCATTGCACAACCTTTAAGCACAAATGGGCATTCCGTGATTCCACTGCCTCTTCTTCCCGATTTACCTTAAGAAATTGATATTTTCATATCATCTGAACTGTTGGTTTAAGTAAGTAAATAAGTATTTGTTGCCTTATCTTACTTGCAATTTTGTTGAGTTGCTCTATAAGAAATTTTCTAATTTTGTGTACAGTGGCTTATGGGGGGTGCGATACACTAATTCACTATAACAACAATACACCACATCAGAATCACTGCAATTTTTGAAATAACCTTTTCTTGAGGATATTTAGTGAATCAAAACAAATGTGCTACAGGGTGAGTCCAAAAAAGTATACAATCAAATTGAGCGTTTTTTCATGTAAACCCTCCGTGCTATTCATATATTTTCTTTTTGTAGTACCTTCCCTGTTTCTTCACTCTCATATAAAAATTACGGCATTTAAAATTGATAACTCGTTCAAAAGTTACAGCTGCAGAATTGACAGTACCCATGTGAAAACCTACCAAGTTACACGCTAGAGTACCCAAATAGTTACTCTTGGATTTACGTTCAGTTTTGGTTTTGCAGCCTATCCCCCATTAATTAAACATTTTTGAATAATGTCAGGAACATCCAGTGACGTAACCTTCGTTGTGGGGGAGGCAAGGGCGGATCCGCCTCAAATTTTTGCCCCCCGCCGGCCCAATAGAGATCAGGAATTAATAACTTATAGTATTGACAGGTTAACCAGTGTTTCACCTTTGCAAAATGTGTTTTTAGTGATGGCCCCCCAGTTAAAATTGTGTTTCCCACATCGCTTGTCCCTCCCCCTCCCCCCCCAATTAAAAATGTCTGGTTTACTCGTTGGTTAAGACTGTAAACATGAAACTCCAGAATATCAAAATAATATTTATGAAATCAGTTTAGACTTGAAGCAATAATTTGCAGCATTCTTTTCAACTTGCTTGATTTCCACGTAGTAAAATTGTCAAAATCTGGACTGGAATAACAGATAAGCATTAAGCATTTTCCATTTTTAAATTATCCTGTTCATTTTATTACATCTTAAGTTTCTCCATTATCATTCAACACAATGTCCTCTGAGCATTTTGAATACGGGCGCCAACTACTCAACATTAATTTATTTTGAAGCCTCACCTGCTTGGTATTGAGATAGTAATGAGTCTCATGTGTAAAGTCATGTTGCAATTTGTTCGGTCGAAATGATACCTTCACAAAAATAACTGTAACCATTGAATGCCTTGATTGATTTTAGAATTGAAATTATTGTGAAGCTGATTAAAACACACTATCTAACACAAATTTAATTAATTGGTTAATTACTTTTTAATGTTTTTCATAAATAAATCCCTCATTTAGTTGTACTTTTTTCTGCCTCAACCCTGTATGCTCAGAAAATGCACCTTTAATACCTTATTTTTTGAACTATTTACCCATTGTTGAGATGGTGATACAATGATTCCCTTTTCATTAATGTAAACTCCTCATATTTGTTTTAACTGTAAACAACTGCAACTCTTGAAAATCAATTTTTGAATAATTACTATCAGGATCCCCAATCAGGTCCATATTCAAATTTACTTGAAGGTCCACTTTTGGTAAATTATTTTTGACCAAAGGTCCAAAATGTAGAGAAAAATTTGACAGTAAATTCATAATAAGCCATTTTTATGGGGTTTAGGTTCACTTTTCTGAAGTTTCTGCACTCATAATCATCTTGCATTTGGCCTTTCTCCTTTGGCCCATAATTATGTATGGCTCTTATAATTATCCGCTGATTTTTGGACTAAAAAGGTGAAATGGCACAGTTTGACAATTTTATGGTTCAAAGCAAATTCAAGATAACTGTTTGGACAATATTTTTCTCAACAACTGCCATAGTTTTTGAATTCGTCAAATTTATTCTAATTTCCTCTTATAAATATACTGTTTTCACTCACCTCGGCGTGGCAGAGGGAACTCGCCAGAACACTTGCACACAGCAGTCACACATTACATTTTGCATCGTAATTACGCCCCGCGTTTGGATGCGACGCCAGGCTTGTGCATCCACTCTACTGTCATATAGGTGACACATTGGTAGGTGATAATGCCCTTATCATATTCTACCATATGATGAACTACAATTGCTTTGAATTTAGGAGTGTATGCATCAACTATACTTCATTTGACTTCAAGAATGGAATGATGTGATCACCTTTGTGCAAAAATTTGGCACCATTATCACATACACCAACTTTGTGCATTGGTGATTACATCTACAACCTGCCACAAAGATCACTTTCATCAATACATCACTCCTCACTCTGGCTGGACAAAGCAAATGTGGGATAATCATTTGATAGCCGTGTCAAAGAGGACACCTGTGAATAAGAATGGCCTATCTTATTTTTATAACACTCATTGCTTGCCTTGTCAAAAAATCGTTGAAGTGAAACAAAGAGTATGGCCATGATCATTTGAGTATCAAACCATGATTCTAATGTAGTAGAAATAAAATTTGAAACCAGTTATCTTATTACATGACAAGAGTAATACAACACAATTAACATGCAAGTTACCAAGCAACCTGGACTTACCAGAAATAGCTTTGTAACCACTTACATATCCATACCTGGCTTTATGAGGGACCTCTAATAGCTAAAAAAATAGGCTGATTTTGCATGTTTTGACATGGAACCCCTGGGGGGTGCCCCCTGAAAACACCCCATCATATGCCGCTGCAGCTAACAAAACATGCAATTCAATTCAGAGACCATTTCCAAAATTACTGTCTAGCAACCAGCACTTCTCTAATTCAATTAGATTAAATGATATATCAGGCTGCTATTCCAATGGGACTTCTTGTTTACTACTGAACAGATCTGACCTGTTTACCAGTTTTCTCATACAATTCAGTCAGGAGAAATAACCAATTTGGGAGGCTATATATCTTTCTCAAGACAAATCACGTTTCACTAGTTATAGCACCAATACAAATATATTGTCAAATGACAAGTGGACTAACACCTAAGCAGAATTGACCAACGGTACATTTGCTTACTTTCTGTACAAGTCTATGGATTTGGGGCTGTTTTTCAATGAAAATGAAACTAACCCCATATCGTCTGGTCTGCCCATAGTACTGGCAGCAACGTCTCAGCAGGCCAATCTTTACTGCTAAAGTCCTTGGAGTGCGAGACCCAGGAAATTACCTAGCACTGGTCCAAGTAAAGGGTTAAAGTGCAACAAGAGGTTTCAAGTCATCCATATTTTCTGTGATATGTAGTCATTTACAGACACTCAATAGATTCCCTACCTTTTATTGGCTGAAGAAATTTATAACTTAAACAAATCACCTTTTGTTTTCATTTTATGCACATACTTCAATAGAAAACATAGGCTGAATTTCCATTTTGCTCCTAAAGGAAATTAGAAATTTTACAATTTTTGTACCAAAGAAACAGTTCTCAGCTTAATCCTTTCAGATGGGGATATTTTTGATAGAAAGCTTTACACCAAGTGCATAAATCAGATTTTTCAAATTTTTTAGGGACACCTGTTATTTGAAATTTCTTGTTGCACCTTTAAGTATATATAATATGATGCAGGTAGAACCTTAGAATCGAGCGCTCAGACTGTCATATTTGCCAAAATGCATGCAAGAATTCCATAAATTACCGTTTGGAAATCCCAAATGCCCAAATCCAGCAGATCGTGTCCGGCCCCCCTGGTTTAAGTCGTGGTATGGTATTTATTCTTTCTACTTTGATGACAAGCTTTGGTCAAAAAATTTCTGTTTGCCGTTTAAAATCCTCGCTTTTATGTGTTAAAAACCAAATGACACGTCAAAATTAGGATTTTCTTCAGCTGGCCATCCCCCTAAGAAATTATGAATTTAAAAAAAAAAAAAAAAACTATTCATTTTAATTTAAAAAACTATTTATTTTTTTTATGTTGTTTACTTATTCCAAGCATGATTTTTAAATTCAGCACAACATTATCCTAGGTTTATGTTAGAATAATACCAAGTACATAAAAATAAATATTGCAAGAAAACAAAATATCCAACAGAATGGAGAATTAAACAAATTCTTTGTTGAATATCGGACTACAATTTAAATTCAGTATTTTGGTCAAGTTCCCGTCGATTTTTATCCCCGTAAGATTTAATGGTAAAAGAAAGGGGATCAAATGAGGGTCGGTATTTTTTTAAACCTGTCAGACTATAATTTTCCAATAGCTGTCAATACATAATACACGTTCCGTTATATGTCTTCATTCATCTTGATAAACAAGCTTCATCATTCTTCCACCCCATTATCCCATCTAAAGTTTTTGCATCAATATTTCTACCTATTTTAATGTAGACCTAGAAACCTGAACTCTGTAATTTTATATTTGTCAACCAAAATGGGGTACATTTTCACTCACTAACATCCAAACATCCTGTAGCCCTAAGATTTCATAGGGCAATGAGAAAAAAATAGTAGCGTTCTTCTGATACCAAACATTTGTTTTTTTTTTTTTGACCACTTCCAGTAAAACTGGGGTACTGAGGGATGAAGCTTATTATTGACTGGGCCATCTAGGTGAATGCCAATCCATTCAGAACTGAGGAATTGCCGCAGGTGGATGCACTTGGAAGATCAACCCCAATAATCTTCCAAACCTTCCTTCAATGAATTCCTCTAAAAATCTTGGTTGATTCCAAATTCTCTGACCATTCCTCCAAGTGAGCTGCAATATCCCTGCTAGTGGAACAACCCTCTTTCCTTGTATGTTTGGCCCCCTAATGTGACTGTGACCTTGATATTGCTCTGATCATTTTCCTCTGTTGTCAACATATATTGTACACGTATATGAACATCTTTGACTGTCATCGTCATCTTGCAAAGTTAGCACATTGTCCCATCTGGTCATGGTGAGGACACAACTGGGTAGTCAAGAAGATTAATGTGGACCCTTAAAACATGTCACAATCCCTACAAGTTGTCTCCCTAAATGGTTGTGTGCCATTTAAACCTTGCTCTTTTGAACAATATGACTAAATTCATGATTAACTAAGGACTCATTTTACATTAGCAATTGTTAACAACATTAACATGGTTGTGCTTGAGCTGGAAAAGCCTTTGTAACACTGCATTCCTTCCAAGGTGTGGCATGGTCTACACCATCTACACAATATCCCTGTAATAGATGAATAAAGAACAGAAAAACACAGTGAGAATTTTGAAATACAAAATTTAATGTAATTAATACTTTTGGGATCTAAACAACTACCATGATTAAATGCACTTTCAGTATAAGCTAGAATTGAATTAACATTTTATAGCTTTTGAAATGTTCCGATTGACCCTGAGGGGAGGGGGCAAAACATATTGCCTGTGAGTGGAGGAAATTGCCTTCTCCAGTAACTCTTCTGGCCATAGTAAACTTATTGAAAATTAACCTTTTCTTTTGTACTACCTTTTTATATAAGGTTGTTTTGTACTACCTGTGTGTATTATAAGGCCGTTTTTTACTAACCTGTATATTATAATGGCTGTTTTGTACTACCCTGTGTACTATACCATGGCTTGTTTTTGGTACTAACTGTGTATTTAATGGCTGTTTTGTCACTAACCTGTGTATTAGATGCCTGTTTTTGTACAACCTTGTATTATAATGCTGTTTTGTACTAACCTGTGTATTATAATGGCTGTTTTGGGTATAACCTGTTTATTATAAAATGGGGCGTTTTTATACTAACCTGGGGTTCGCCCGAAACTTGAATCGAAAGTATATACGTAAGTTTATGCAGAGCGCTTGTTACGATTTTTACAAGTTGTGACTTACCGTGCGTTTCGCGAACAAGACGTTAGACAGTCGTAGGATACCTTTTCGCATAACTAAATCATAAAGTTACGTGTCTTTTATTTGTGCATCCGTGGGTGCAATAGGTACGAGTCGGTGTTGGATGCCGTTCTAGTAATATTGATTAAGGATTTTAGAAGCATGTGCGTGGTTTTGGGGTAGGACAGACTTATTGAAAGGGTTTAAGTGACTCGTACTACCACTCGCATATGAGAATTCCTCGTGGTTGATGAGAACCACATTAAATGGCTTTTATTATTAGCTGGTACTTCGATAGGTATTAGATAGACTTACACCGGTACAAGAAAATGGCTTCAGAACTAAAGAGGGTGGCTAATTTTTTCCTCATTAGGAGTCATTCTTATAGGTTAGAAAGACGAAAAAATATTTATTTAAAAAAATGAAAAGTAATATAGGCCCATATCAGAAAATTAAAACAAAAGGACAGGGAATGAATTTATATTAAGGCAAGGTAATGTCTGCAGCCAAAGGAAAAGGTCTGTAGGCAAGTGAGAAGAGATACACTACTAGTGAGACTTGACACTAATGTTGCATAAAGAATTCAAACTGGAATGAGTCAATAGATGACGAATAAAATGTGCACTTTTTATAGCGACTCAAAATTTGAAATGCTTTTGTGGATATTAATTAAATCCTCTGAAATACTCAATTACACCACAAAGATCGAGATGAAAGTTGTGATGTAGTAAATATTTATGATGTGTAGTATAACAGTACCATAGGATCGGCCTACTGCTATAACAAAATTCCAGATGTGGAATTTTATTAATAATTGGATGAAGACATCAAGTTGAGTTAGCAATTTCACACAGTGATTAGTATGCATGGACAGGCATTTTGTACATGGAAAAATAAGGTTTGTTCACTTTGCACACACTACGAGTGTGCTCGTGTACCAGACTACCATAGTTTTAATCTAAATATCTGGCTTACTCGTAGGACACACGTAGCCTACGTCCAAGTTTCACGAACGCGTAAACAATTTAGTAGTAAGCTTACGTTGAACTAGGGCTAGTCAGTCTACGATGCTTTCGCGACAAACCAATGTATATTATAATGGCTGTTTTGTACCAACCTGTGTATTATAATGGCTGTTTTGTACTAACCTGTATATTATAATGGCTGTTTTTTACTAACCTGTATATTATAATGGCTGTTTTGTACTACCCTGGTATTATAATGGCCGTTTTGTACTAACCTGTGTATTATAATGGCTGTTTTGTACTAACCTGTGTATTATAATGGCTGTTTTGTACTAACCTGTATATTTATGTCTGTTTTGTACTAACCTGTGTAAATTAAAATGGCTGTTTTGGTACTACCTGTGTAATTAATAATGGCTGGTTTGGTACAACATTTGTATTTAATGCTGGTTTTTATACTAACCTGTGGATTATAATGGCCTGTTTTGTCCTAACCTGTGTATAATAAGGGCTGTTTTGTACTAACAACGGTCTGTGTATTATAATGGCTGTTTTTTACTAACCTGTATATATTATAATGGCTGTGGCACAGGTAACACCGTCAAAACTTTGTAGCTTGATTAGCACTTGGCTGGTCTATATTGTACAACTGGGTGGGTGGGTTTGCTGTCAGAGAACCCAGTAAGAAACTAGGTTAATGAATTTATTATGATTTAAGTTGCATAATTTTTTGCTTTTTCAAATGTTGAGACTTACTCAACTTGAGTTTTAATAGAGTATATTCTAGTGAGGCCGATCTTGGATCGGCAGATCGGAAATCTCCCCGATTTTGGTCGAATCGGCTTTGAAATCGTATCGGAGAAAGTCATCAGCTACCGATCTACCTCCCCGATCTCCCAAACCTGACAATAAAAAGCCCCAAGCGTTACTAAAATACAACAATTTTTAAAGCTTACCATTTATATTTTTTCTATGTGACTACTACTTATGTCATTATAAAATGAGCTGCCATCATTACCCGCAAAATCCTGTTTGTTGTACACTGTAGATAATTTCTTTACTCTTTTGCGTATTTTACGCATACTTCTGAAACGGGAGGTATTCCTGCGGGTTGAAGATCCTCCAAAATACATGGATGAAAATTCATCAACAAATCGAACAGACGGAAATGAGCATGCGTACACGTCGTCTTGCGCCATTGTAGGCTGAAAAGAAGACTCCATTTGTGTTTCTCGTACTTAATTCATCCGTATATTGTAAAATGCTGGCTCATTATGTTTTGCTCATTTGATAATTATTTAACTCTTCCACCTTAAAGTATTATATTTATAATTAATTTCTTTATATAAAATTTATTTATATTAAAATACTACTTTTTTTTTCTAACTGTCATACATAAATATGAAGAAAATAATTACAAAAGGCTACTAGTACATCAAATTAAAACTAAAATAAAACCTCACTCTCAAAAAAATCATTAAAAAAGCCCAGACTCACAACTTAAAAATTAAAACTAAAAATAAATACACAATTTTTTATTTTTTGGGGTCAAAGGTGACATAAACAAAATTAATCGCAAATCTTTTATATACACACTATTTATTCTCTATGGGATTTTGTATAGGGAAGTCTAGCATATACCACCCCAAATCACTATATCTAAAATTAAAACGTCCTCTAATGAGGTCATCATGACGTCAATCACTTTCAAAGTTTTATATAACTACTTAACAAAAACTTCTTCACGCCATAACGCACCTTTACATACGCACCTAAATATCTATACATACGGACTTACACACATGTCATATGGACCTAATCCTTAATACACAGTAACCTATGGGAATAAAAGGCAAACGACTGCAATCGAATGAACGTGACACGGCAGTAGCCGACTTTGCATTATTTAAAGTAAAAACAGAGCTTTCAATCCCAATGTAACCATTCAAACAAGAAACTTATATCACAATTCCCACGACTTAGCTGTAAACACCCTCACTCAGTCAGCCAGACACAACGGCGCTGAGTAGGACCTCTCAGCACGTGCCACGTGCCATGCTTTTATAACATAAATGCGCACAGTGGGGGGGTTAAATAATTGATTTGATACAATAGCACGCTAACTCAATTCCCACGACTTAGCTTTAAACAACCTCACTGAGCCAGACACAACGGCGCTGAGTAGGACCTCTCAGCACACGAGTGCCACGTGCCATGCTTGATAACAAATAGCTGTACAGTGGGGGGGTTAAATAATTGATTTGATACACTAACACGCTAACTCAATTCCCACGACTTAGCTGTAAACAACCTCACTGAGCCAGACACAACGGCGCTGAGTAGGACCTCTCAGCACATGAGTGCCACGTGCCATGCTTGATAACATAACAGCTGTACAGTGGGTGGTTAAAATAAGGATTTGATACCAGACACGCTATAAACTCACCATACAGAAACACGTTGTTTATTTACGATAACAAATAGACCACTGGCTGCGGGTAAGTGAAGATCGCGCACTGTTTTGACGTAAAATATCCATAATGCAAAGAATATTGTTTCAACTCATGAGAGGGTAAATGGTTGATAGGTTAGTGTGAATTTCACTGCGATTTTGGCGCCATTTCTAATTTACAAATATAATCTGAATCGTGATCTGATCGGTCCGATCAACAATTTTATGATCGGAGATGGCAGTACCGATCTGGGGCCGGATCGGCCATCACTAGTATAGTCAACTGTACACAAATATAATCTGATATCTATTCATACACACTTAGTATAAGAGAAGAATATGATAGAATAAAAACATCATGCATTGATATTGTTCAAGCATGGTGCTTATGTTAATGACGTAATGGTGTGCTAAAACGATTCGTGCGACATTGGATTGATTCATTTACGGCAGGGTGTTGTGTTATTTTTATTAGGATATATTACAACGTTTATCAATTAGAATAAGTCTGCATATTTTAGTTTCTTGTGTCAGTTTGACCAGGACCTTAGAAGGGCTCATCGTCAAACTGAGCGTGTGTGACTGATTTATGCCACTGCACTCAAAGCTAAAAAATCATTCGCCATTCAACCGGTAAGTAAGGCAAAATTATGAGGCCAATCTGAAGGGAGTTTTTCAGTTGCTTTGCTTAAGTCTACTCACCAGTTCATTTTCGGATTTCCTACGACGTCTCTTTGCCCATCTGAGCTATTGAAAGACCACTCAAGCAGTAGCATGTGTGGTAGAAATCACGACCCCTGTCAACAGAACAGATTTCAGTGCTAGTGTATGGCAACAAAATTGAACCAAAATGTTTCCTATCTTCATACTGATATGGTATCAATCCTTATGAAAATTATATTGATTAGACTATACACAATACATTACATAAATTTCTTTTAGTTGCAATTTGTCCCTTGCCAAGTTTTTGTACAAAGGTACAGTGAAATACATGTAATGTATTAGGTTGAAACTTTATGTTAGGCCATGCAAAAAAGCCAACAGGTTCAGAGTGCAGACTGAGTGGGTACAGAGGGGAATTTGCAAGAACCAGCCCTCCATGACATTCTTCAAGTACAAAGGGCGTTTAAAGAAGCAACCAATATTGGGACACATTCAACCTTTAAAGGTTTTATTTTCAGTGAAAATCAAAATTTGTAACTTATGACATGTTTTGCAAAACGGCATTGCTTGCCATATCCTCAGATTCCATCCATCAGCCCTAGAGTATTTGCCTAGCTTGTAGGTGAGCTCTCGACCGCCATTAGATTAGTGGTCAGATGGAAATATTCAACAGCAGCTTATTTTGTTATGTAGTCGCAGCTCAAAGTGTATAATCAAATCAAGCCCATTTTTGGACATCTAATACGTACTTGCCCCTGGGTTATCAAAATTAGCCGCCTCCCCGATGTTGACAACATAGTAGTATATATCCTGCAATGCCCCTGAATAAAACAAACCCATATATAAGCTGAATGCCATACATTTACAGGTACACGTAAAGCAATTACAGAACATTTTGGAGAGCGCCCCGATTTTCAAATTTGAAGATTTTTGCACAGTTTGTTGATAATTTTAGAAACTATACCTGCAAATTGTAATGCTAACACGTGCCTATTTTTTCATAAAAGACGATTTTGTATTAGATTGCGATCCCCCATTTAACATCGGAACTGGAAACACCAATTTCTTGGTCCTACATTGGAAATCGTGGCACCAGTCACAAACAATGACCTCTAACCAATGACGTAAATAACCCCGACCCTAAGATCTCCCGAAAACAGCTTAACCCAAAATCTAGGTGCCCAAAAGTATTATAATGAGCATATACGCACTCTCATTATCATAGTTTTTGGGGGCACCACCATATTGGTTTACCGTATCGTCGATCCATCATATGGGAAAATCCTTAATGCATATTTATGAGCACGCGCGGTATTTTACGGTTCGTCATACTTTCGCGAGTGAAACACAATAAACAACTGATGCCACATGCTATCACTCGGAATCAAGTATCTCTTGTCCTAAGCAAAATTAACAGGTCATCGGGAGACTTTTTGTGCATTAGGCAATGCAGGAATCTTTTTAGATGGATGGTTTCTTCCATCTTTTCCATCGATATTTTCGCATAATTATTGCAGAAAATCGGCCGATCAGACAAGGGCACACTGGGGAAATGCAAACTGAAACAAACGCGGGATGCACAGATTTTTTATAATGCGTGTGCTTGCGCCCAACAGTGACGGACGTGCGAGTGCTTGCGCACAACGACCACGGCGCTAACCACGCGCGCCTGAGGTGAGAGAAATCGGTTACGTCTTGGACTATTTCCATATAACATGCTATTCACTCTTTCCTCTTATATAGTTCCATGCCTCTAACTTGACCTTGCCTGAGCCAACAGGAAACAATACATGAGCGTAGACACTATACAACGTTAGTGCCCATGCGTTTCATATTGGAAGGCCGTTTCCAGCAGCCGTTGAATTATTAATCAGGATCTCCGATTAGTAATTATCCAATTATAAAGTCCTCTTTTGCGATTTACATAGCCATGCTCAAGCTGTACCATCCCGGGTTGGGTATAGTTTACTCCAGTTACCAATGCAATTTTGTTGCAAGATCTTACATTTTGGGGAAATTGGGGGGGCTCTTCTTAAAAAAAGGTGTTGTGATTTTAAGCAAAAATGAGGCTCCAATTCCAAAGTTGTATCTGATCTTAGCCTTTGCAACTTAGATTCTATAAACTGTATAAATGGGTTCCTTGATTCTGTGCAAAATCCCAAGAGATCTGAAAGTTTACGAAATACTGACTGGTAATTTAATTTATTGCTTTCACTTTGAACATATTGTCAACTATGGAGTGGACTTGATTTGTTTCGGCCATCCGATGATTGATGGTGCAAAAACCTGTGCGCGCACTGTTAGCAAACATCACAATAGTCAAAAACTGCCTCACTTTCAATTTACTTTAATCACGTTAAAGCACAACAGGTGGACTTAGTTAAGTGTTGGAATGGAATTATACCAGTTTAGCCCCAGTGACAGCATGAAAGGGCCAATTACGAATGAGGTCTATAGATATATGTGACACATCCTATGTGAAATGTCATCTTGTGTACTTCTGACAAAAAGTGAGTTTTTATCATTATAACAAGGATACAAAACAAGCTTTTCCAATGATGACTTAACTTTGAACATTTGAAGTTTATACTCTTGAAAATACAATGGAAAATTAGTAGTTTTCTTGATATTTTCTTTATATTTGCAAAGTCATTTTTTAAACACAGATGATACCAATTTGATTCGGATTGTTTATTTCATATCTCAAAACCACACACCACAGAATACAAAATACCAAGGCGGTTCTCGAACCACAAGTGTCGCATGGTAGCGCGTCACGCTTTATGATGAAAAGTTTGGCAAATGATTAGAAAGAAAAAAAAGCAATGGAGAACAGTGTTATACAAAATATTTGAGTTTGTTTTGAGTTAAAAGGGGCATCCCCATAGTGTTTAGCCAGCCAGCAGGGCATAAAAAGAGAATGTATGAAAAATACATCGCGGCCGTTTGACCGCTAGTGTTGTCTGCCAGTGCAGTTTGTGAAAGGGGTCAAAGGTGACATGAGGTCATTAAGGTGATATGAGCGTCACCAAGGTCACATGGGTCCCCACAGGGTAACATGGGTCACTGAGGCTCAACTGAGGTCACATGGGAGTTAACTGAGGTCACATGGGGTCACTAGTCAACATGGGTCAACTTGTTGAGGTCATCATAGCTCACATAGGGTCACAGAGTCACAAATTGTCGAATGGGGGTCATCAAGGTCCCATGGGGTCACTGAGGTCAATGGGGTCACTGAGGTCACATGGGGTCACTGAGGTCACATGGGAATCACTGGGACACATGGGGTCAAAGGTCGACATCGGGTCACAAAGGTCACATGGGTCACCACAGGTCACATGAGGTCCCCCCACCCATCCTGACACAACCACCCCCTCCCCGTCACATCACAACCGGGACCACTCCCTGCCCACACCGATTGAGAATGGCAAAGGGTGACGTGGGTCAGCAAGGTCACCAAGTGCATGGGGTCACACAAAGTCACCAAGCTCACAAGAAGTCATAATGGTCACATGAAGTCAACAGGGTCAACAAGGTCACATGAGGTCACCCCGCCCTCACGACGCACCCCAACCTTCCCCGACGACACCCTACCCAATTGCCACCACCGACCCCACCCAGAGGCACACCACCCCCCCCGACCCGTCCCGACGCACCCCACCCCCTCCCCGACGCACCCTACCTCGCATTACACTCCACCCTTCTCCCCCACTTCTGATTCCACACACAAGATTTATGGTATATGTTCGTTATATCAGCCAGGAATTTTGCATATATCTGATGTACCATTTTAGAGATACAGCGATTATGCATATTTAATTAGCTATTGCATACTAAGCCGCATGTATCAGAAACTTTCAAATGGCAAAGAAGATGCGTACCATATCGTGCAGTGAAGGAATTTTGCCATATCCGATGTACCGTTCAAAATATAGACGATTACGCTGATTTTTGCATATCAATTAGCTCATTTGCATATGCTAATTCGCCCGAATATGCCCACAGTAATCAGATGAGAACTCTTTAAAGCTTCTTCCACCAAGTTACATTATTATACGCCTTACGGACTCCAGATAACTTGCACACAAGACTTGCCGGGGAAGCGGTTGTACATTTGACGGGGCCAAAAATAAGCTAATTAATATTCATGAAATGCAATAATGCAGCCAAAAGCTACACATATATTTTGGCACCTCACTTTATCACCCCCTACCCAAGTGTGAAGTAAATCAGGATTAGGTTTAGCCAGCAGAGCATTTCAAAAAAGGTTAACCGAAAATGGCTGAAAAATATGCAATAAGCTATTTAAAATTCATGATATGCAAATAATGCAACCAAAAGTACCATAATATGGCGGGCACCTCACTTATCATCTATCAAGTTGAAGTAAATCGGGGATAGCGTTTAGCCTGCCGAGCATTTTAAAAAAGGTTAACCGAGTATACGACGATCGGGACGAGACAGACGAACGGACATACGGACGGACACACAGAATTGAGGACTAGTATGTGCCTCCCATGAACATTCGTTCAGTCGACACAATAAAATGCACATGAGAGAGGACAAATGAGCCAAAATTGGGCAGATATCTTTACATTTCCAAAAATAGATAGTAGATCCAAAACATATTACCAACACCCAACTAAAATTCCCTCATTCTAAGATCAGTTCAATTAGGTCACAAGAAATTACACTGTTTCCTACATTCTTTAGTTTTTGACCCTTCAAATGTTTATGTAATTTATGTAATTAGGTATGTCACACAAATCAAGGGAAATGCATCGCATGGGGACACCTTTTGATTCAAACCAATGCAATTGGACATTGGTTACATAGATACGAGGGGGGATCAAAAAAGTAAACTGCCTCATATGTACAAATCTATCAATGATCGATGAACACCAAATTTACACAGATGATAGCCTGAGGACTCTTCTACATCGAACTCCATGTTCAACAGAGTTTTTCACCAGTCTTCGATGCATTTACACACCGTTGAACCCAGCATCAAATACGGTTGGACAATACTATGGGCTTGCTTCCTGGCTCATGACTTAACAGATGACTTGACTTCATCCAAGTCTTACAAATGGGTAACCACGGAGACTTTCTTTCATTGGCCAAACAGATAGACTCTGAAGCGTTGCCAGTCAGACTGTTGGGGATGAGGTATCACGACCACCCCATTTTGGGACTATGCTGGTTGTGAAGTGATGCTGTGTGGCCTTGCATTATCATGATGAAGCTGTATGAATGAATGTCTAAGTGCGTATCTTCTTCCTGAGGGCTGCCTCAGCTTGTGAAGTGTATAGTTACTTATCTTTCATCTGTTGACTGTGTGACCCTCAGGAAAGAAGTCTGTGAGAATAACAACCCTCTGTGTCCCAAAATACTGTAGCCCTCATCTTCTGAGTCGATCTGGCACACCTTGAATTTCCTTGGACGTGGTGAAAGCTATGGCGCCATTGCTTGGATTGAACCTACTCTCTGGGTATACAGCGTATGCCATGTCTCATCTCCAGTAACCACATTGGAAGAAATCTTGTCCCTCAGCTTCAAATTCATCCAGGAGCTCTTGGCACACCCTACCCACCTCGTGTATTGTCCACTGCTCAACGCTTGGGTACCCATTAGCACCAAAATTTGAATATTCCAAGGTCAGAGAGTAATGTTGTGCTGATCCTAAGAAACACCCGAATTCATCAGCAAGGTCGGGGACTCTGATGCATCTATCTGCTATGATTAACTCATCAGCATGCTTTAGGTTGTCATCTGTGACTGCCGTTGATGGACGGTCACAGCCTGGTGTTGTTTGAAATATCAGTCTCCCCCTCCTTATGATTTCTTTAACCCAATGCCGAACATTGCTGATGTCCCCACAGCATTCTCATACCAGTTTTAAAGTTAAGCGTCATGTGATTTCCATAAGTGTGGCAACCCTCTTTGCGTCAGAAAATTCCCCATCACGGCTCTTTGCTTAAGCTTCAGATCCATTGTCATCAGCAATACTCAATTTGAAATAGATACAATAAGTTATTATGATAAACTTTCTAGAGGTTTGAAGATCTGGTTGAAGTCAAATCGTTGTTAAGTTATGGAATAGGGAAGGTTATGTTTAGTGGCTAAAATTAAGCTCCAGGGCATTTCCAAACCGGATTTGATGCTTGGATTAAACGGTGGCGTAAATGCATTCGAAGACATGGTGACTATTTGAACAGTAGTTCCATGTAGAAGAGGTCCTCGGCTTAAATCTTGTAAATTTGGTGTTTACGGATCATTTGTGAAGATTTGGTGACTATGGAGGTATTACTTTTTGATCCCCCCTCGTATAACTCTCTCCATCATTCTCCTAAAGGTCTGTTCATACTTCACTGCAATTGCAGTGCAGTGAAGTGAAGTGAAGGATTTACTCTCTCATGCAAAACCTTATTTCTGTTTTTTCATAACTTCATAATCTTGCGTATTTCCTGGGTGAAGTATTTTTCTGGAACACATTTGGTATTTGATCCATATCGAGAGTGCCTAGGTGGGTCACATGTACCCAAACATACAAACTTTACTGCATGCTAAACTTCTTTGATCAACTACAGTGTTCTTCTTGAGTCCTTTGTGCTTTTTCTGTGACTGAGTAATTTTATGGATATTATGGTGGAAAGGCACCAGCCCTGCCAGAATGATAGCAGCCATCAACTAGCGTGTTTAGTCCTGCCCTGGAGCCACCTTCCTATTTCATTGGGACGATTACATAAAACCTCGCGCAAATGGAAAGGGTATAAATCAAAATATGGTGAGCCCTATATAAGCCCATAGCCAAGGCCAAATTGAGTGGTGCTGAAGTAAATGAGTACCAGATTTGAAAATCCCCTTGGTTATAAGCTAATATGGTGCAAATCCCTTCCTATACCCACCTATCGAGATTTTTGTCCCGTCGGTAAAGCAAATGTTAAGCTACTGCCATCACATTGAGTCTGTGCCGGCTAAACCCGACCAGCATAGCTATAACACTGCCATGTTGCTAGGGAAATTATGACAAATGCTACAATTTTACACAATGACATGAATGCATAATGCCCAGCACACACCCCATGTCAACTAGAATATGGAATCACATATAATGCCAAAAATTCCTTTAAGTTGGCATAGCGGTTTGAAAATCTGTATTGTTTTTAAATGCACACAAGTGACCTAAATTTGGTGAAAGTAATACCAGTTTACATCTGTGCAGATATGCATCAAAATTACCCCCCAAAAAATGGGAAAATTAACAAGGAGAGTTAAAATGTAGAAGTTCATTTTCATAAAATTCCAGATGTGGAATTTTTTTACATGGGCCCAGTAAGTTTTATTGGTGCATCTTTGATGAAATTACTGGGTTTTATGTTAATCTTATTCAAGCAATTTTTACCATAGTTTCCAAGTAATATCGGGCTTGGAGTGTTAAAAAATCTAATGAGCTAATGTGACAAGACAGTCAAACATTGTCCAGCAGTATTGCACTTTTTTGGCCAATTTCTTACTTTTTTTGAATGACTAAACAAACAAACAAAAACAAAAAGGAAAGTGGGGGAAAATTGAATGTTTCTCCGAGTTTCCTCCTCCCTGTGCAGTTGGGTTTTGTCAAGAGAATAACAACAGCTGTACTTCCTAGCTACGGGACTGATGTAAACAATGTTCTGACCAATGGAAAGCAAGTTGTTAGTGCAACAGACAGCCATCATAATGTGCAAGAGGAGGTACAGTGTTTTCCCAAAATGGTGCATTTCTGCAGACAATTCTTTGAACTGGTGTTGGCACATAATTTATAGTGACAAAAATATTAATTGCAAGATTAGAGATGAGTTTCTGTTCATTAGGGGTACTTTTTGGTCACTATTATTGCATGTGACGTCCATGTGACAACCGTGCAAAAATTTTATGTGGATTGGCAGTGGGAAGAACACTAACTCCTTACATATCCATATAGAAGTTTATTATAACAGTTTTACATCAAACTCCAATTGATTTCAAAATGGAAATAATCACTTAAATATTTTTAACTTTCGAATCATCTGACCGCCTGTCAGAATCATTCACTAAAGTCCTATTGACTGGTATATTTTTCAATTACAAATAATCCTAACCTAAAAGTGCTGTTGAAATCCATTCCTCTGATTAGGGCAAAGTGACAATTGACTTACTAGCAATGCAGACATGTCCATTAATCTTTCATGTTCTAAAATAGCATGAGAGCCGCTACAACCAACTACAGAATGTATAAACCACCGTGTTGCTTTCCATCCCCGGTTTGACCCTCAAACCACCTTGCTATGACTGGCAGCTGAAAAAACAAATAGGCAACAGTTTGGGTTACAATTCTGTGCCACTTCTTTCCTCAATTCCCTCCCCCGATGTTTTTCTTCTCAAAATAGGATCAAGGACCCCGTGGGGTGGCTGCCTGACATCACCGCACTTAAGGGTACTAGAGGATAATTAAAATAATCGACGTGTTTCGTAATTTTGTGGATATATGGTATTTTAATGATGTAAATGACAAATCTGAAATAAAAATGGGGGTCACCGACTTCGTTTTTTTTTTTTTTTTTTTTTTAATTTGTATATTATATTTCAAAAATTTGTACAGAGCTCTATGGAAAAACGGAAAAATGTTGCCGTTTTCTTAGGCCTAAAAGAAAAACAAATCGAACGATTTTTGATTTTTTCTACTTATGTTAAGAACCGTTATAAGATCTTTTTCGGTGCACTAATCAAAAACTGGGTGCACCGACTTAGTTTTCCGAGAAACACAACGAAAGAGTCCTAAAAATGGCAATTTTCACTTCAATGCATCTTATTTACATGAAAACAAGCACAGCTTATCTTGCATAGAGACGCACGGAAAGTAAGCCGCAAACCCCTGCATGCCAATACTCGTTTGCAATTGGCTCTTGTTTGACAGCAGGAGCAATAACATCGGGCTGCCTGGGTGTGGAGTGGATGGGTCGGGTTGGCGTGCGAGCGGGCGGAGCGAGCGTCGCGAGTGAGTGAAACATTATCTCTTTTTTTAAAATATAAACAAGGAAAAAATATAAATTGCTTGGATAAATGGATTTATTTTTTTAATCGGATTTAATTTGTTCCGATAAAACCTTCCAACCCATTTCCTAAATGTTTCCTATAAAAAATCGGGTTCTTATATACTAATACGCTAAAGATCCCCAAAGGTATTCTTCCTGGCTCCATTGCGAAAAAGGGGACCTCTTGTGGGAAACTTCTAATACAACACAGTTCAAAAATGGCAATGGCATTTTGTGAAATGTATGACTCATTTGAAATTATGATATAATAAATAATAAATTACATATAATAATTGTCACTATAAAGCGGCTACAACAACAAATATCTAAAAGCGCTGTAGATATTGGCTCCTTAAGGAAAACGGCAACAGACGTTTCTGCTGACATTTTTTTTCTTCGTGTAATCTTCATAAAAAGCACAATTTATGAAAATGCATGTTTTGGCATTGTTATCATGGTTTTATTCTCGAGGGCTGTGGGTGGGTGTGAGCCCCCATTAGTCATGGGCCAACTCTCCGGTGGCAAAATTGTGCACGCATGATTAAACACTATACAGACACTGTTGCACTTCCCGACATATCCATCTAAATATTTGGTGTTGTTATTCATATTAATGTCGAGTACGTCCGTGACCGGTTTTTTGTCGGCAATTGGTGTCCCTTACTAAGTAACCCCACCCAAACCCCCCACACCATGAAAACGGTCCGGGACACCCTGGATATGATTAAATATACGGTAACACACATGATAAAATGAGCAAAAACTAACATTTAAAACGCAACATTCTCGCGTGAACTTTACGAGCATGCATCACGCGCACCCAAGAAAGATCTTCCTACGCTCTTGAATGCGTAAGTGGCAGCGCAAAATGACACGCAGTACGCAGATTGCCTTCCGCATTATTATCCTCTATAACCCTTAAAGGTGCTTTGTTCCGATTTAAGTCTATTGTGTTGCTCTACTTAATATGAGAGCCTGTCACTGGCACATACTCCCCAACAAGTACTGTGGGAAACAAACTTGCGTTTTGATGGTAGAAATAATGAATATTGCAAAAGCCCTATTCAATACTGTGCTAATATTTGATGTTTACCCATTAAAACAGCATTTTTTGTTTATTGTTTAATATCTTGGGAATGAAATGATTTGAGGGCTTCAAATTTCCAAGGACAATAACATGAGAAAAAATCGGCCTTTCATCTGATATCATAGTCATACTACTTCTGGGTAAAATTGGGGGCGATGGAGGGTCACAAATCAACGATCGGAACATGCAACCTTTAAAATAGTTGATTACAAGATTCAACATGGTCCACTTTAAGGTAGGATTCATCGCTACGGCTTCCTGCCCAGATCTTGTTTGAAAATTCTCATGAAAGGTTGGTAATGGTGAAAGAACATGTGTGCCAAATTTTATTTTTTTTCCAAAAAGGTGTTTTTAGATATATGTCACATAATGTGTTTCAATTCCCATAGACTTTTGTAGCAGGGGCTGATTTTTGGCATATAGAAAATGACCAAATGGGGCAATTTTTGTGGCAAAACTACACATTTTATTTCAATTATTTCTCAAGTAATTGATGAGTTATAAATTGGTGTTTATTTTTAATGTTAAAGAAACATAAAAAATCCATCACTTTTTTATTTTGCTGTGTGTCATCAAAAGCCAAGGACGGTGTCGCAAACAACACGTTTTGTTGAAGTATTTCTAGAAATACTAAGTATCCCACTTTTTCAGAATTTTTTTCCTAGAAGAAACTACACACCTCGGTGATGAATAAGGTGTCAGATGAAAGGAAATCAAATTTAGAAATTCTCACGTTAGATTTTGCAGATTGAGGTTTTCTATGTGAAATAATGGTGTTTTTTTTTTTTTTTTAATTTTTCTTTTTTTATATTAAATAATTTTTCTCAAAAATTAAACCCTTGATTTAAAAAAAAAAAAAAAAAAAAAATTTAGGTATTTTGTTTATATACACATCCCTGGAGTTTCCAGCTTAAAAGCACTCCATTTAGGCTTGGAAAATTATTTATTGTAAAAATTAGGGATTTTTAAAAATAAATAAAAACACACTAAACACTACGCAGTCTTGAACTGCAAAAATTTGTGGAGGAGAGGTAATCCTTACCATCGTTCAGTTGGGGACTGAAATGGATGTAAGAGGTTTTGATTATGGTAATTTTCTCCTAAGACCATTTATCCGATGATCCTACCTTAAACATCCACATCTAGAAATGGGGCCAACCCAGGTTATATCTAACACTTAGGGAACATTTTGGTAAAAATTTACTATGGCCTGAATAAAAACCATGTCTGCTGCCTGGGTAATACTAAAATGATGAAAATGTTTTGTTTGCAGTCAGTCTGCAGTATTAATGTAGGATATGAAGTAATATTCAGAAAAGGAATGAACACAACAATAAAGACAATGAATGAAACTATCATTAAATCATTATAAAAATGTTTAATTCCACCAAGTATTTTCAAACACATAACTAAAGAACAGAACTCAGACTATTTGTAAAAAAGGTCCCAAAATTAGAGAAATTTTGACAAGAATGTCCACTCTTTTTTGATGTGATGTTCAAAAAGGCCAAATAATGACCATTTTTTTACAAAAAAAGGTCAACTTTTTCAAAGTCCTGCACCCCCCCAAAATACAATCTGGTACGGCCCCTGAACAAAGACCCCAAAATGACTCCTAGATTACTTTGACCCCAGTGTTTAAGCCCATGTGTGTGGAATGTAACTCTTTACAGGGTCCCAATGGAAATCCATCAAGTATGTGGAAGCAGCAGTACCATTATGTAAAGAGGTAAAATAGCCCAAAATGGTTCCTAGATGACCTTGACCCATGTACAACTTTATATGTCGAAGCTACCATGAAATCCATTTCACATAATTTAAGGTTAGGTTAAACATGTTTCCATGCACACACACACATATGCAAACACACAACATGAGCCTATTTTCTAGTCCTTTGCAAAACTCATCAGCAAAAAAACAACAATCAAAAGACAATTTCTTCAGTAGCAATGGCATAGTAAACTTTGACAGTTAGCGCTAACTGGGAGTGAAGTTATGTTTGGGAAATGGGCAAAACCCTCCATTTTTGTCTGTTTTCTCACAGAAAGAAGCAGTCTTAAAAATTCATTGCTGATTGTATCATTCTGCAACAAATGTGAGGGGCTCATTTAAAATTTAATGTTTGTTTATACAAAGAAAATCTGTAAGTACTAGTACCTCAACTTGAAGACCTACAAGTATTAAGTAATTGAGAACAAGGGTCTTTTTTAATGATATGTTGTCAAATTAGAATGGACGAGTGTAGATAACTCGTGTTGATTAGCAATAGAAATAGAAATTCATAAAGTTGACTTTTTACATGTCCTTGTTTAGCTTCAACAGGTCGTGCATACTGTTAAACAACTTATTTTAGTGGGATGATTTTTTGGGAATTTTTTTGGGAAAGAATGCATCTTTTTTGTGGTTGATAATTTTTTATGAAATCCAATCAACCTTCCAGGTACGAGCATTGTAAAGAAATTGTGCAATTAATTTTGGAATATTAAAGAATATCGGAGGAAAAAACTCACAACAAATAATTGCCAATTTAAATCTAGTTGCTCATGGAAAAGAAAACACTAAACATTTGCCAACGTAAAGATTCTTCCGGGTGCTAAGAAAATATCAAGTTAGTATGCTTTTCTTGAAATTGAATACCACAGGTCTATGATTAAATGTTTTGTGGCCATTAGGTGCAATCGGCCATGGGATTAGGTGCTAGTCAATTTAGAGCACCCCAATACAACCTGACATTTACAACTGAAATACCACAAGGCCAGAAAACATTTGTATGCAGGAACTTTTGATGTGTTACCGCATGACTGATTGATCTTTGGGGCAATCACTGATGCGAGGGACATGTTGAAAATTTCCCACTGCCCAAAAAAAATAAAGTTTTTAATTGTGTTTATTGTTAAACTATATTTAACTTAGTGGAAAAGAAGTTCTTGGGCATTTTGCATTGCTGTCATTGTAATGGTCGCTGAGCTCAATTGCCAAGACAAATGACCTTGGGTACCTCCCTGGTTATACCAGGCAGTTCAAGCGGGAAAAAAATTGATTGAAACTTGGGATTATCCCAACATATTGATATGAATGGGTTGTCACCAGTCATTTTGTTCACGGACTACATTAGTAGGTATTAAGGAATTTCACAGAATCCCAAACTACTCACAACTGAATTGACACACTGCTACTAAAATTGCTACCAGAAGTGCTACTGTAGTGTAACCACAGTTGTTCCTGCAGAACAATTTTCTCATAGCACACTTTCAGCAATCCACTTCTTGCTTGGCGGTGCAAAACCAGTGTTGTTCTGCATTACAAGCGAGTGTATGCATACAGTAGTAAACTATGGCACATAGGAAAACTTTTCCAGTATTGGTGCTCTGTATTCCACCTAATAGTTGTTGCAGGAGGGGAGATAGCAGAGCCAAGGAAACCAGAAAGAACCCAATTCCCCATACAAATCTGCTACCTAATGCTCTTCAACTAGCGCTGCAGTTGTATGATTTGCCTAGGAAAACCTACCACCAAGTATACGGATAATCTCCAAAAGCATCATCCGCTTCCCACAAGCAGTTGGATGTTACCAACCCAACGCCAGCAGAATTTGCGTATGGATACTAGGACCCACAAGCCCTTATTGCATGCATTTGTGCTAAATACCAGGTGTGCGGGGATAAGAGCAGCGAAAATCCTGTCCAAGTGCGGCTAATAGCTAATCTAGCGACATCTGATTTACTAATGGGTGCTTTCATGATCTCCATGCTTCTGTGATATGTACTCAAGGAAGGCTTTTCCATCCCAGACAGAAGTCTGGAGCACTGGAAAAGTTTGCAAAAATTAGCCGTGTACGTCTGTTGTAACAGCAAGCGAGGCGTCGGTATTCTTTATAACAATGATTAGCATTGACAGAGTTATGGCAGTTGCTGTCAAATACCCATGTTGTTCCCGCCGTCGTCCTACTACAACCGTCGTCACTATCAGCTCTCTGATTCTTTGGCTTTTTGCTCTTGCATTGGGGATTATACCGAGTGTGCTACTCAATACACCAGACATGCAATCAGATGTATGTATCGTGTTACCTCTGATTAAACCACCACCATTTTATCACTCAAACATGTCCGAAAATGACCATTCACACCTTTCTCCACACACCCAAACGGATGTCGACAACTCCACAAACACTGTGTACTCAAATAATAATGGAATAAAGCATCAAATGGGCATGTATTTCCTGATATCTACCTTCCTGGGAATCAACATATTTTGCCTAGTGATTGTCGTCATCTGCTACATTGGGATTTTTCACCTTGTTCGCATATCTGCCCGCAAGCTGGGCGTTGGAAGGGCAAAACATGAAGTGAGAATGTGCCTTAGGATGGGGCTCATCGTGGCATCTGACTTCATCACTTGGATGCCAGTAGTGATCATTGGTATTCTTGCGCAGTTGGAGATCTATCAAGTCTCTCCTGAAACATACATTTTCATCGTCATATTTATTCTTCCCATCAATTCGGCTTTCAATCCTTACTTGTACACATTTTCTGCCATGTTGTTTAATTATATAGACCACAAGAGTTACCAACTGACTAAACGACGAGGAACATTCCCAAGTGTAATATAGAATGTGAATTCTGGTATCATCCTGTTAAAGGTGCAACGAGAGATTTTGAGGCACCCAAATATTGTGTCATAATATTAATTTCAAATAGATAAGACACTCAATAGATTTCTTACCTTGTATTATGCTACAGAAATGTCTTAAAAGAGAGAAAAATAGGTGATTTTGATTTGCTTAGGCCAAGTAAAAAATAAACCAGTTGATCGTTCCCGCCTGCTCCGATTTTGGACGCCGCACCAATTTTTTTGTTATTTAAAAAAACCACTATTTTATACTAAATTTACTCACTTATTCAAGCATCAAGATGTTTTTGATATTGGCAATTTGCTTGACACATGGACAGTATGATATAAAACCATTTGTTGAGTTATATAGAAGTGTTTTTTGCTTGATCACATCACAAATATATCATAGCGGCCATCTTAGACATGGCGGCCATCTTAGACATGGCGGGCATCTTGGAAAAAATAATAAAATAACAAATAATAAGGGTCTCCCTCGCCAACTTTTTTCAAAAGTCCGGACGATTAACTGGTTTATTTTTTACATGGCCTTATTTCAATGTAAAACATAGGCTGAATTTTGTATTTTTTTTTACATTTCCAGATTTTGTTCATTTTTGGCCAGAAATCCAGGAATTTCTGAAAAAGTTACATCTCTGATTAAATGCTTGATTACAGGGGTGTACTTTCTATTCCAGAAAAATAAAAATACAAAATCACACTATCACTTGCATGTACAGACAGGTAGGTCTCCCTAAAGGATTTACCACTCACTAGGAGTTCAAATATGCACATCATCAATATACATACATGTACAAGTTTCTTTTAATTGGAAATTTAGTGCTGTTTTATTTTGGGATCACAAGAGGTTGTATTATGGCTAAATGTGAAAGTTTCAGATAATTGAATATGAAAGTAACTCAATATGAAAGTAAAGCAACTGCATATTTAAGTAATTGCCTTTTAGGTATATGTCAACCCAGCCTCTTATTTCCAATGTCATCAGTCACACAATCCAAGAATATCAAACTTAGGGTACACTTGCTTTTTTCCAGGTAAGAGGTACCCAAGAGGGTGTTTTGAATCAATCCCACAATGCATTGCAATGTGCCTATACTGTACTGTACAAAACCTATGTCAGTACCTAGGGATAAAAAGTGTTCCAAAAGTTAAAGAACTACAGGACATGTCATAATCATGCTAAAAATTCTGT